>PNEQ01049248.1:0-29372 GCA_003012365.1 Medauroidea extradentata
AAGACAAGTGAGAGTCGAAAAAAAACAAATTTGAAAATCATAAGTCAAATTTGGAAAAAACCAAATTTGGAAAATCCAAAAACAAGATGGCGGACGTGACGTCGGCAAACATGGCGGACTGTGACGTCAAACAAGATTGCGGACTGTGACGTCACGGCGGCCATCTTGATTGCGTCATCAGCCGATCCACTGATCCACACCCTCAACCCTCTGTGCTTAAACCGGCTATATGCCACTACTCATATATATATATATACATACACACACACCAGGTGTTAATGAATGACGTTTATAGCATACTGCAGCGAAATAACCGACACTGAGACAATATATGTGATGTAAGACACTTGGGGTCGCAATAATTGGGAAACGCCTTAATATTGGTGACGAAACGTTGAACATATGGCATCACGTATGCCTCACATCGCTGCATCTGTGACTGCCACGCGTAGCGTTCGTGTTGCATCCAACCAATTAATTGTGCCAACTTAGCAGTGTTCCCGCATGAGCTGCTTCACATTAGTGCCAACTACCACTTGGCTGATGCGCAGGAAACGTACACAAACACTCTGCAGAAGACACCAGATTGGACCCTAGTGAACTGTGCGCGGTAAGCAACACACGCGGGCTTAGTTCTTGTGCGAACGACTTATATTCTATATCAACTGTTATGATATCAGTTGTGAACCCACCTTGATCGGTACTGAGATCACCGCTGTTCAGCATTGCTCACCGTGACCAGCACTCAGATGGGTGACCGTGGACATATAATACGAAAGTAGGCCATTAATAAAATAATGACGGAGGTAAGGCATGTCTAGCCAGATACTTCCCAATGTTGTCCCAGGCCTGGATATAATTTACATTCCACCCTCCTAAAATAAACCAGGGATATAACTTTCTCTGACTCGCCTGTCTGTACAATCTGTACAACATACAGAAGAATCAGACAATGACACTGGTAGAACATGTAGCTCTGGTAAAGGATGTTCGGGATGAAGTGAGCATTCAAAAAAGCCCTATTAAAGTTCTATTTTCAGACTATTCGTATCTTTCCACACGTAACAGCTAACGATGGGACTTGCCTAACCTCTCTGGATATTTCTCTTAATGTTTGCGCGTGCAAGATAAAGTGTGCAGTCGGCAGGAATCTATATAGTTAGATAAAAAAATACTTCTTATAAAAATACAAGTGCAGTCGATTTTGGTTGATTTTGTTTCAATACTGTTTTATTTAAATTAAAAAAATACACGGAACTATACTGCGTAATTTAGCTGCCAATCATACAAGCAGGTAGGCAACTATACATTGTTTATGTTGAATTATATGCTGTAACCGCTAGTAATATTTTTCTAAGGTTTATCCCAAACGACCTAAACCTATACCCTTGATTACAGGGCTGCCACGTCGAAGACTTGCGACCTCTCAATTAAGACAGTTGTGCTGTGGTTGCAAGAAAATGCCACGTCATCATGAGAAGGTACATTCATAACAAAGACAAGTTTCTTAAGAAGAACTACGTCAGAAGAGATTCAGGCAGTTGCGTGCTTCGTAGGCTGCCAGATTATATTCTAGCGACGCGCCGAGATAGGCCAGTCATCGTATGTGACTAATACCTAGAGTACTGCGAGCATAGGTTAAGTGAGGCGGTTTTACAACCCTTTAGCAACGAGGTCTTAAAAACTGATGAGGGTGAAATGAGGTGAAATGACAACACAACATCCATGCCCGAGCCAGGAATCGAATCAAGGACCTCTCACACCGCAGACCGGCGCCTAACTGATTATGTTACCAAGGCTGGCACTAAGAGCATAGAGTTATTAGTACTTGCGGGGAGATAAAACGCCACAATAATACTATTTTGTGTACATTCATAACCTAATAGAACCATCCTCAGATTCAGCGTACAAAATTTGTTTGATATAATTTAAAACTGATATTAATCAATTAAGGCCTCGCTCTTTAGTTTTGCAGTGGATTCGAAATATTTTTTAACACATATTAATACATGTATCAAAAAATTATTCTGTTAGTTTTAACACATATATATCATAGTTTGTATCTGAATTTTTCTGGTGCAATACACCAAACGGATTTTTAGATTTTTGCCCCTGAAATATCACATATTTTGTTGTCAAAATAATTCAAAATCAAGCAAAATAATTTTTTGCAAGCAAACGGTAGATTATTTTTAAAAAACGCTCTGGCAAAATTGTGTATCGTATGACTGTACATAGTCTCAAATTTTTTCAAAGCATTTGGTTAAAAATATTTGAGTTATTTGCAATTGTTTGAAATAAATGGAATACCATGGCCTTAAGGGTGCGGCTACCGAAATTTTCATCACCATGTTTAGATTTTTATATTTGTACCAGTTATTTTATTTTCTGGTTTTAGACATAAAATGTGACTAAATTTTTCTCTTAGAAATTTTTTTTTATCTCGCATAGAATAATAATTTTAAAAAATAACTGCGGTCTGTGACGTTAAACATTAAGTACGATACAAACATTGATTGTTACTTAGGATGAATTGTTTATATTGAAAAGTGGCAGAAGTATACATATCATCTATAAGGATAACAGTAACCAGGGTTTAAGAACTGCTCATTTTAACCCGAACCTTTACCAAAGTAATTGTTGCAGAGGAAGGTAAAGAGGGAAGCCTATAAAGAACTGTATGACATGTAGTGCAAGTCTTCATTTAGACGCTAAATTAGTTTGTGAAGCATGTCAGAGTGGTGAACAGGCTTGTACGGCAGAGATGGATGTTGTTGGGAAAAGGGAGGGGGTGGAATGAATAAAAACGCACTCAGCGACATTACACCGAGATAGTAGGTTCCAGCGAGCTCATACTACAGTATTTAGTCACCCGGTGTTCCTGAAGCTGCCGTTGGCAATTATGACGCAAGCAAAAAAAAAAAAAAAAAAAAAAAGGAGGGGCGGAGGAAATTGGAAAAAGTTATCGGTCACACATGCAGCAAGCAGTAGGGAGAGCTGCGTTGTTCATCTTTTGTCACTTCCGGACAGACGTCACTTCCCTAGAAATGTTATCACGGTAAGGGTGCCTCGTGGCCATGGTTGGTCCGGGGGTGGGGGGGGGGGAGGGCTGAAGGCGATGGAGAATAGCCTGTAAAGATCTTGATGGCTAGTTTTTTTCACAACGGTGGAAAAAAATTAATTCAAAACGTTTTTTAACGGAATGCTTTGAAGAAATCCAAGACTAACAGCAACCGGACGATGCAAAATTCGGTGTAGGCGTTTTACAAAACACTGCATAGTTCTTAAAAAAAATCGCTTATTTTCATAAAAAAAAATTTACTGGTGACTTCGTAAGTTCGGCGTATCACACACTTCATAAACAAATGACGCACAAAATAAATAACGTAGCTATTTTATAATTGTATACTACTCAAAATATGTGGTACTGTAACAACAAAATTTCTTATTATTTGTACGTATACATTATTTAAAATAAATAATGGTCCTAATTATATTTATAATGTATATTTCGCATAAACAATAAAGTTTATGTGTTATTTTAATTAATAATGTTAGGAAAACGTATTTTATATTCTTAAATATTTTGACTCAGGAAAATTTCAAATATGTTCGAAAGCAAAATCTTTGCCGAAATTCCTGTCATTCAATACATTTAAAGACAAAATGGCCGCGGTTATGACGTCAACACGGCGTCACATGAAATTCAAAAAATTGAATTCATAACTTTGAAAGACAACTGGAGCAAAATTTGATCGTGTGAAAGGGACTTTAGACTATGCCTTCCCCTCTTCAACGATCCCCCCCTCCTCTGCGGCATCACACCCCACCACGACTGGCAGAGGAGGTTTATGGGGCCATAAGACTGGGGCGGGCATAGCCAACGACGCAGGGTGTTAAGTGCGAGGCTACAGGGTCACCACAACACAAAGTATACGACGGCTACTTCAGCTGTTATGACCGTCCCTCCTTCTCTCTCCAGACTCCTTTCCCTCAAACGACTGCCTCCTCGACGGTAAAAAAAAAAATGCACACTCGTTTTGGAGCTTCACTGCCGCTCCGATCCCAGAGGAGTAAAACGATGCTCACGAATGTTCTTTCCTGTGCGGTCGACTGCCGCCATGTTTGTTTAGCGGGGCCGAAATTTTAACGAAAGTCGGTTTTCACTACTCCGGTTACGGCCACGTCCGTTGGTTTTACAGTGATTTTGACAATTTTTTAAAGCAACGTAGTTTTCATATCAAAAAATTCCTTCGTTGTTTTGTCACAAATATATAACAATTCGTACCTAATTTTTTCGGTAACAATAAACCACATAGTTTTTCAGATTTAATGGACCCAAAGTATCGTCAAATATGGTATTAATATAACCAAAACTAAGTAAAATATTTTCCGCGAACGAACGATGTATTATTTTCCAAAACGCATAGGCCTACATAGAATTGTGTATTGTTAGTCTTGAATATTTTTCGAAGCATTCCGTTAAAAAGGTTTTGAGATTTTTGCACCAATGTGAAAAATACTACCTTTCATGGTCTTAAGGTTCCCTACCTGAGCTTCAAATGCATTACAAAGTTTTCAAACTATCTTTTTTTTGACGAAATTATTCTACGCACGTTATAGGTTACTAGCTACCCGGCCGCGGCTTTGCCCGCGTATAAATTTTTAAGGAAAAACTGCAACGATAGCTTATCGTTAATGAGGTAATGAGGACATGGCGAAAACACATTTTACAACTTTTCACCCCCAAAGCAGAACTCTCCTGGTTTATGAGATATCTAGGGTATCGTAAAAAAAATACTTTTTCCCCTTTCCACCTCATGAGTGATTATGCCTCAAGGGGAAGCCACTTCAAATAGAAAACGAACTCCAGCTGCAGCTGCCACTAATATGAGCGTATATAACATTAGATCAGTTCCCAGTCGTCTAGCCTCACACGGGATTAGAACCCAACGCCAAGATAGGTCGTCAGAATTCTTAAGAGTGAGAGAATTTTGGTCAGCACTTAACATCTAGGTCTTTAGCGCTGGTGAGGGGTGATACGAAATGAGAATGGAGCAATGGCCGAATGAAGGGGCGGGGGAAACGGGAGATTCTCGTCACGATTCCCACATGTGAAAATCCGGGGTCTGATCCCGCTGGGAATCGAACCCGGATCACCTTGGAGGGAGGCGAGAGGTATTTTTTTTTAATGTTTGGTGCAGTGGCGAGGCGGAAGCTTCCGCATTATCACTGCACGAAACACCCCTCCCCCCTTTATTTGGACTTTATTTGAGTAACCCTAGTAACATTCGTGAGACAATTCTTATAGAGGAAATTTTGGAGGCCGCTTGGACGAACACAAATTAACACCCAGCCAGACCTGGGAATCGAACCCAGAACCCCTCGCACCAAAGTCGGCCGCTCAACCAACTGAGCCACGGGGGTCGGCACCCCTCGGCCACCGCGTACCCCAGAATTATTAAGAAAATAAATGTGTATACACAAGCAGGTGCCCAAAGAGTTATGTGTATTAATAGCACACTTATTGATTATATGTGTTAAGACGGTAAAAATTAACAACTTTAACAACTTTTAAATTATTTAACAGTGGTTATATCTGAATTTCGGTATTTCTTGAAAATTTCACATATTTCCAACCCCAAAATTGTTGAAAAAATAATCATGCAATGGCTTTTCACGTATTAACGTAGCTTCAATGCTATTCTAAAATCATCTCGATATCTCAGCAGGTTTAAGAAATACAGAGAACTCAAACTATACGTATTTTTATTGCACTTAGAGGTTGAATTTCAAAATATCTTGAAACCACCATTTAAGGATATGCGTGAGCTTCATTGTCAAGAACACATTTTACAGCTTTTCACCCTCTAAATTTTCGAATTTTGAAAAACCGAAAAATACAGTAATACGCATTTTTGAAAACTTCATTGTGAAGCAAAGCTCATATCGATATATAACCCCTTTTCACCACCTTAATTTTTTAATTTAAAAATCCCTTCTTAGAGAGTGTCTACGGCAAGGGGAAGCGACCCTTAAAATGTAATGTCTTCAGGTCCAGTGGCTTGGGCTGTGCGTTAAAGAGTGAGTGAATGGGACGCTTCATTTAACTTTCAGTCGAATCCTGCTAGTACTTGCATTGAAACATGACTACGTTTCGCCACTGTTCAAAGCGCATTATTATTTAAACTTATACTCTTATACTCTTTGTCGCAAGAATCAGATACCCAAATCGTTTTCATTCTTCGACTCAGGTCATTACTACGCGAGTGCTCGGTTAGTGCTGACAGCTGCGGGGAGGTGGAGGCACGTGAGATGGGAACTAGTTTCGTGGAAGGAAGTCGAGGGCTATAAATCGCCCGGGCGAAGACAAGCCTCGAGCCTACTGGATGTACGCGGGCAACTCTGCTTGTCGAGCTATAACAAATTGAACCTCGTGAAGACTCCTACTGTTCTCTGTGGTAACATAGCTCCTTCCTTCCTTCTGGTTCTACACCTGACAATACTCTGTGTCCTAGTTTCCTTGAGTGAGAACTAATTGTCAGACTTGGCGAACTATTGGCGCCTTCAGCGGGCAAAGAGCTGCGCTGCTGTTGCTGGCCATCGCTATATGCAGATGCACCTAGAAATTCTTGCTGCGAGTCCGTTGCTAGAAGACGACTGTTAAGTTTCGAAAGGCAAATGTCGATGTAAATAACCAAACGTTAAAGTGGATCATGGTGAAATATTTTGGGACGAAAAAAAAAAAATCAACAGTGAAATACTGAAGGGTTGAAAATTTACTTCAGCTAGGCTAATCTCGCAACGCATAGATCTTGACACAATCAGAGGTATCGTGACGACTTAACCGAAGAATGAAAACTAAGAATAGTGTAATAGGGTTCAATGCTATCCTATTTATTCTTACAATATACATTTCAAAAATCAGGATTAAATAGAGATGCATGTACAATATTTTTCTAGCGATATGTAAGCTAGTCTGTTTTAAAGTAACAAGTGCCACGTGATGGATAGATATGCAAAACTTAAAGTCTAACAGTGACAAAACTGTAATATTAAGTATTTAAGCGTAGATTCTTCAATACCTCAGCAACCATTATCCGTGTAAAGAGGATAGTTACTGAAAAACATGACCAAATTTTCTAAATGGCCTTTCAACAAAACACAAAACGTATTTTTTTTTTCTCAGGGAAGTAATTTTTATTCTTTGGTTATACTAGATGTTTAATGTTTTACCGCCATATTTTTGCAGTCTCGTTTCCGTAGCTCTGATATTTAGAAACCACATTAACCAGATAAAATATCATTTCATTGTTCAAAAGCCATTCCATTTTAAAATTACATAAATTTAATGCTTACTTATGTTACAGAAACGATCACCTTATTGACTTTCAGTGCCAACAGTACTTTAGTGTTTTTTAACACTTCTATAACGGATAATTATACTAGTGTCTCTAGCTGGTAGGGTAGTACCTAGAAACTAGTCTTTCTACAACGTTTAAAAAGCTTATGACTTAGGTTGCAGAAAGCAGGTAGAGAGAGTTGTTTCAAAGGAAAGTAGGGCTCAATGAATGCGGGGAAGTTTACTGAAAGGAGTTAGTATGCCTGTGAAAGAAAAGGCGGCGTATATTACAATGGTACTGCTTATGTTGGAATATGCAGCAGTGCGCAAGTGCGGGAGTTGGAGAAGGTACAAATATAGCCAGTGAGGTGGGTGGAGGATAAATGGACCATTAGTCCGAGGAATCTGCGCGGAACGCTTTGAAGTGAAGTAGAAGAATGGATAGGTTGGTCAGGATATACAAGATATGATTGGAGACAGGTAATGCTAACTATTAAATAAGGCGAAGTATAACTGAAGGGATTCAGAGATTGTGAAGGAGATTGGAATGCGTTAGGCAGTCTATGTTTTATAGGTCGGTGAGGGAGTGAAATTTACCGACGGAGGAGTTGGTATCATTGAATGGGGTTGGAAAGTTTAGGAAGGGTTTGGGAAATAAGTGAGATGGCAGGATGAAGTTTCCACCGTCTGGCGGTTGCCCTACTACAAGTCACAAGTTACTGTTATTCGGTTGCAGACCTAATTGACTTGATCTTAAGGGGCTTCCCTAGATAGGCTGTGTTTGTGTGTGTGAGGCAGGAGTGGTAAGGTTGTCGTTGACCGACGTATGTAATGTATTATCGCCTCTCCGTGCAAGCTACTCAGCTGGCGTGCAGTGCTGTACTATTATTCCTTTTACTACGGGACTTTAAGCGGTGGCCACATTATTATATTTGTGGCCAGCATAGTTCAAAGTTTATCGCTCGTTTCTACTATTCTGTTTTTGGAATTCGGTAGTTATTTTTCCAGATACGGCGGTCTAGGTAAGCCATTTTTGTAAATTTTGAGGGGCCTGAAAATGACATGTTTCCAATAAACATGCCGAATTTTCAAAACTATAGCTAGATATTTTGAAGTGTCTGATATTTCGTAGCTATAAAAATCAACACACAGATACATACATACACACATATACACGCACATACATACACACATATACACGTACATACATACACACATATACATACATACACATATGTAAACACACATATACAAAAAAGTGTATAACCACAAGTAATAAGAAAAAAGCTGCTGTACGATGCTCAGTAAGCCTTCATGAAAGCGTATCTTTTATTATTATTATTTCATGTATAGTAATAAGTAGGCAATGATTTAATAAATACCTAAGAAGCTTTGAAATGGCGGTACATATTTAAAAAATCATTTACTAATTTGTAGTGTTTAGAGGCTGGGAAATATAGTTTAGATTATATTTTGCGACGAAAGTCTGAATCTGCTGTGTGAAAGTTGTGTGTATAAAAGTAGAGAACTGCCTGTACTGCAAGAATTTATCAAACAAATTAACTGTTGTCTGGTCTGCGCGATTCTGTTAACAGCCATGGCTTTGTCCTATTTCTCCCTCCTATCACAGTTTCCTCGGTTCCACTTCATCGAAAGCTATTACATGATATAAGAGAGTATGCTTGGCATTTCTCTGCGTTCTATTTACAAACTGTCCGTGATTTTAAACGCAAGCAGTCGAGTGTTGATTGGTAATCGAGACAGTCTAATTCCTCGAAAGGCGGCCGCATGTTTGCGTGACGACCGTTGGCAACACTGGAGGCGGTTGAAATTACACGCTCGAGAAACTCGTGCTTTAGGGCGCGGTCTACATCAATTTTTAACGGCAAACTTTTATTTTTATATTTGTACCAGACTTTTTTTATTTTAGACATAAATTGAGACTAAATTTTGCTCTTATTATTAATTTTTTTTTATCTCTCATAGTTTTTGCGTAATAACTCGTATCCGTCAAATCTTGCATTTTGCGGTTTTGTGTAGGTCACTAAAACCACCTAACATACTAAACTTTAAAAAAAAAAAAAAAAAAAAAAAAGAATAACGATGTTGTAGGCTACTACACTGTGTCTCCGATGTCTCCTACATAAAAACAAAAAATAAAAATTTATTGTGTTTTTAACATTTCTTAAATTTTATTTTACAATTTCAGTAATTGTTTTTCATTACTATATTAGGAGACACTGTAGCCTACAACATCGTTATTTACTGTGATTATGTTCAGTTTGGTATGTAAGATGGTTTTAGTGGCGTACATACAATTGCAAAATGCAAGTTTTGACGTTTACGTGTCATTACGCAAAATCTATGCGAGATAAATTAATTTCATAGGAGTAAAAGTTAGTCACAATTTTTGTCTAAAATAATAATTTTAAAAAATCTGGAACAAATATAAATTTAAAACTATGACGATGAAAACTGATGTTGACTGCGCCCTTAAGTGACCGCCGTCTAAGAGGGAATAGTGCATAAATCAACACTAAAACATAATTTCAAATACATAATCGGTTTTGGAAGTCAATATAGAAAAACTACAAAAAGCAACCCTAGATAATTTTACTAACCAAATTTGGCAGCAAACATTTACCCAGCATGATACATTTGTTAGGCGTAACCTGTT
This sequence comes from Medauroidea extradentata, assembly GCA_003012365.1. Classification (NCBI taxonomy): domain Eukaryota; kingdom Metazoa; phylum Arthropoda; class Insecta; order Phasmatodea; family Phasmatidae; genus Medauroidea; species Medauroidea extradentata. The sequence goes on from PNEQ01049248.1 coordinate 10,020, forward strand.
CCGACACAGTAAAAAGTACTTGATTTCAGCGTAAAAGACTGTTCTTCAGAAATCGAAAAATTTCTTTTCCACAAAGATGGCAAAACTATTGTCTAGGTATGTTGTTTTGGATCGTTGCAAATTGTCTTCGAGAAACCTATAATTTTTAAAGTGATGATTTAACGCTGAGTTATATACCTAGCCCATTTAAGAAGATTGTGTTCTGGTTTCATATTTCCGCGTTCAACGCGGGGGTACAGCGGAGCTATAAGAGGCAGAGTAGCACGCTCGACGAGAGACATATCGCCTCTATTCGCAGCGCGCTAAATTAGCGCGCAAGGTTTTTTCTTATGAGAATTTAAGTGGTGACAATAATATTTTACTTTTGGATAATTTGAAGTAAAGACCAATGCATGCACGTCGTTTCGTACTTTACGAATTCAGGTAGCATTTTTTGAATCACAGCAATCCGGAAAAGTCGTTATAGCCATTTTAAGAGGCCCGAAAATCGTGTTCATTATAAGCGTGCTGAGTTTTGAATCACAGAAGCATAGATTCAAGTGTATGTTATTATCATAGTAAACGTAATAAAGTATTCGCGTGAAGCGTTTAAACACCTTTTATGCGCTAGTTAAACAGTATTATTTATAGGTCGAGACATAAAGCAAGGTTACAGAATATTTAGGAATACAGAAGTGAACCAAACAACTGGTAGGGCGGCAAACTCAGTCACACACGCCAGCAAAATGGCTTCCCTGGCCAGCAACGTGGCGGAAACACCTATCTCCAACCAACGTAAGGTAGCTGCCCTGCTGGCCGGCAGCCAGGCCAATAGGAAGCCTGCCGTAACACGCAGGAACCAAACATACACGGGGCTGGTATCAACAGTCTCTGGCAGCCAATAAGCGGCGAAGTCCGCCCGTATCAAATGAGCCGTCATGTCATTTCATGTCTGTGTTACTATTTAGTCTGTGACAAGGGAGCTAAGTGTGTTACACTATTCGATACTGCTTATTTTTCCTAATGGGAACAAAACTATGTTTACGATCGATATATAATTTGTTTCCGCAGTTGGCCACTGGGAGTGCTAGTGTTGCGTGCGTCATGCAACATGCACATTTTAAATTTTTGTACAAAAAGATACTTGAAAGATGTGGGATTCAAACTGACATTTGATAAGTTTCGCAAAAAATAAATCATTTTCATCTAAGGTCCGTGTCTCGTGTAGCCAGTGACTGAGTGAGCATTTATCAAAGATACCTTCAAGCTATTCCGCTTCTGTATACTTGACTATGCTGTGTCGTGAGATTATATCACTGGTATTTGTGTGATTTGAAAACGGCAAAACTTGTGATTCTGACATGATTGAACAAAATAAAAATGTTAACTTTAGCATGCAATGGCGTTGTTAAATAAAACAGTGTACAGGTTTTTTCTCTTTGTTAAATACTTTCCTTTTCCTGAAAAGTCTAGACACTGTGTGTTGGTAGTCAAGGTAATCGCCACGGACAATAGCTGCAAGTGTGTTCGTACAGGAAGGAAGCATAAGAGAAGGTAGGAGGGGGGGGAGTGTGGAGAGGGTTAAATTAACAACATGGCGTGGTTCACGAGAGTATAATGCTACGTGGCGTTGGCGGCGTGCGACGAGTGTACGAGAAAACGCTTCAAAAGGCAGCAGCAGCTTCCGGAATCTCTTCCCCCCCTTCTCTTTTTTACAACCCCTACTATCTACCACCTCTCTCGCAGTGACAAGCGAAGCGTTGCACCACGTAGTATAGTGTATGTGGTGGGGGAGGGGGAGGAATGAGATGCCGCTACGGCGGAACGCGTTTTAACGATTCCCTCCCTCTCTCTCTCTCAAAACACCCCCCTCTCTCGTGAGACTCCCTCAGGATGTTCGGTTGGAAGAGGGTGGGTTGACAGTGAGAGGGGCTGGGAGGTGAAGAGGGTGAAGCAGAGAAGATCTGCGAAACAAACAGCGGCAAGAGGCAGTTCCGGTCTCCATGGCAACGTGTGAAATACTAGCAACCTGTTAGCCGTTGTACCAGCCGCCCTGCAGCTCTGCCCACAGCAACTTGAGGAAGTCTATAGGCCGGTCACACACTCTCTATAGGCAGTTCTCTTTAAACTGACCACTTTCCAAACTTAGAATAATAAAAAATTACATATTTATTGGGGCCGTAGGAGTTAAAGTTTTGAGAATTATGAAATGTTTACACTAGTTTTTCGTTACATGGAAGTTTTCGGATTTAAATTAGTAAATATGGAGGCATAACACTGACAGACAATTGTAGCCAGTGCTCAGGTTATCTTGAACAGCCTATACTGAGCTCTCAGGACATTTGTACGTGGAAAACATAACACTGTTAAAGCCATGCTCCCAACCGAGGCTTGATTTTCTTGAAACTCATCACTGCTAGACTTGCGTGACAATCAGTCACGTGATGAATGTCAAATTTAAAATTTGTTATTAAGAAGTGCACGCATATTTTCAGAATGCCGGCTCGTAAACATGTGTTTTATGTGATATTGTAGTAAGTGAGGGAGAGAATTAAAATAAAATATTTACTTAATGACTTGAAGTACGTGTAGGCCTATATTAGTGATCTGACCACGAATGCAGTTCCAACTACTAATTTTGTTGTTAGAATACGTAAGTTTACACAGGTAGGCATAGTGGTCACTGATAAAAGTAACCATGTGCCTTACTAGAGTTTTCTGTTTTCCATGGATCAATGCCCTTTAAGAACATCTTGCTTGGTTCATATTTCACCACAGCATCCGTTATACGCCACACGTGTTTATGATGATTACTGCCGCCTATTTTTTCGTGATCGTGATCAAGTTGTATTTATTTGATAACTCGGAGATATCGCCGTGAATGGACGATTTGAACTACAAAGCGTTCGGATCGTAGCGCTTATATCACTGCCATTCAGTGTGAGAGTAACGTAACACTCACAGACCCGACCCAGTCAAGCAGGAAAAGTCTTGGTGCAGATATACGTGGCCATATGTTGGATAAAAATGTGTACGTATTATATAAAACTCTTTGCCCTGAAAATACTAATTCGCATATTTTAACGGCGCAGTTAAAAAAAAAAACCTTCATTACATTTTACCAAGTTAAAAATAATCTAATTGGTCACTACAAAACATTTTGTCACTATGGACTTCACCAATTTTTTTTTGTGGCGACCACAACATTTTTTTGCTGCAACCAATAAAGTTTTGCAGTGACTGCCCCAAAACAGTTTTTCTGTGCATACAGTTCGATGCACGATTCATGCAGTTACAAACAATAAATATTAAGGACGTTCGTCTCGTAAAAATTTGATATTTTATATTTAAGCCAAACACTGTTAAACTGTTACACATCAGATAACATGCCATTTCCTCAGTTAAAAAAAAAAGTTTCCATACTTATTGTATGATCGTTCATCAAAGTCACAGAATGGTTGTTGCGGCGTAGTCAAAATTAAAACAAAATAACCAACAATCTTTATTTATATTGGTACCAAATACTATAAGTACTTTAAGATAATTTTAGGATTACAAAGAAACACAGTTCTGTATATTTTAAAAATGGATGAAAATGACGTAAATTTGGCATAACTTTGAGTTACGACTGTTACTGAATTTTTGAAAAATATTGCCTAACATGTCACAAAATGCATTGACACACTAACTTCTAGCTCCCGCAATTTTTATTTCACAACCTAATTAAATTATTTTTATTTTGGCTACACCGCTACGGCCATTTTTCTGACTTTGATGAGTGATAATGCAAAAATTATTGGGCCTAAATCTTTTTCATTTGAGAAATTGACGTTATCTGACGTGAAAAAGATCAACATTGGCACAAATATATTATAAAAAAAAAAACAACGAATTTTGACAAGATCAACGCCCTTAAATACACAATAAACAAATAAAAAAAAGAATGAACTGGACTCAAACGAAACATTTTTTTTGACGAGTCACTGGAGTAACTAAATTAGTTTCCCTCACCAAAAGTAGTAACCGGAAGTTTTCGCGAAAATATTTTACCGCCATCTCGTATCAATGTCTGACGTTCGTATTTGTAACACTGCTTCATGGTCAGTTATAGGATGTTTTTACACTGAAAGAAACGTATTGTTGTAGGTACCATAATTCTGTTAAAATGGGGACAACGGTTCAGTTTGATTGTCGGAACTCTCTGGATTGTTCCTACAACAATCTGTTCTGTAGAAGGAACAAACGATCATTTTATATTTACAGAACTTATTGTAACTTCTAAAGAACACATTGTTGCAGGAGCAATTTATATTGTTCCAACAATTGTACTAGACTGTTGTCCCTATTTTAACAGAATTATGGTACCTACAACAATATCTTTCTTTCTGTGTAACTCTCATCATCTTGAGGGTCTACCCTCAAATCACATGCTTGTGGTGTTGCAGTAACCTAATTATAATTGGCCCGGTATAATGAATGACGCCTATGCACAAGGAAACGTTGCAAACAACCACGAAGCAGAAATGCACATGTGTACATACGGCACTGAAACAAACTAGCGCAAAAATCTTGTCACGAAAATTCCTAGTCCCTGGTAATTGGCACGGTTACAAGTCAATCGAACTTGGCCAGTAATTTAGTATGTTTGTGGTCCTTAAATCTGTAAATCGCCAACTGCCTGCAGCTATAATTTGTCTCGCACATGGCGAGAAGATTCATGAGTAAGGAAGGGGGGATGTATGCAAGGAAGACAGCAGCAGGTTGTCGACAAGTACTGAATTAACAGGCGACCAGCTCCAATATGCGAGCTACATGTGCGCGACACACTTCCAGAGCGGGCAATGGGCCAGCGGCCGCCAGGCTTCAAGTGCTGGAATGTGACCGCGTTAAGTTACTGGGTCTGGCTGGAGGATGGTGCGGAAAGTATTTTTTTCTTAAGTAGCTATGAAGAATGTCTCTAATGCGTTTATCTACGAAAAGAAGACATACTTCAAACTGTGTCCATATGATTTTTAAAATGCCGTCCGCTAGTTAAAAACATGATTACCAAGCTTCTCAAAAGTAATAAAAATGACGTTGCTGTATCAGAGAAAATATCAACCGTAAACGTAAAGCGAAATCATAGAAACATCATTGGACTTCAGCTGTTGTCATGGAATAAGCATATTTCTCTGCCACAAATGATTGTTGCACAATCACAAATATGTTTATTTATGTTTTCTTTTACATTTATAACTTTATCTCGATGCCCATAAAATTAAATGACACGTAAATCATTCTACTTTAGTACATACGCTGGTATATTTTGGGTCTATGCTCCTGTAACATACACATTTTTACTTTTGACATGCCGGTATGTTTACACTCATGTATGCAAAAAAAATTCCATAAGAAGAAAATGGTCGTCGTAAGTAACGTCTACAAAATTATCACTACTTCGTAAAAATATAAAACTATTAACCTCAAACTTGGACAACCTTAATTTGTTACCAACAACTGGAGTTAACTTGCGACTGCAGGAAAACTTGGGACAATTTGTTTTGGGATTTGTATTTTACACACTGCTGTCATTAATGTAAGAAGAAACTCAACGAATCAGCACAATTTCTTCATTCAGAGCTACAACAGACGAAAAATTCCTGAAAAAAAAATGACCCAGGTTTTCTAGCAGTCACAAGTAACCCCAGTTGACAGTACCTGCCGCAAAATAACGCAAAATTCTCCTGTTGCTGTGTAGAACTCACTTGGATTACTTCGACAAAATGGAGCAAACCACGGTTCTCCATTGTTGCAACGCTTGTGTACTTGTTGTACGTGGAGGTTACAGCTTGCTGAATGAGTGTTGACTTGCGCCGCTGTAGCACGGAGAAGGCGAACAAACGTCCGGGGTTTAGTTTCGGCATCCCTGTAACTGACTGTGATGTTAGGCCAGGGTGGCTGTCTGGCCACTGAATAGGGCGGGCAGGTCTTGCTGGCGACGGGGAAGGAAGGAGTTCATGGGTGGAAGAGGGAAAGGGAGGGGGGAAAGCTGCCGCTCCGGTAATCAAAACAAGCCTGCGGCCAGGGGAGACCAAACACCGCGCACCTGCCGCGCCTGGCACAGGTTCCCACAGAAAAGAATAACGCGGGTAAGGTAGGGAAGCCAGGACTTGAACGATTGTTTCACCACGTCTAGATCCTCCACGTATCCTTACCATAAGGACCTTGGCTTCCCATTTTCACCTCACAATTAAGAGCCTTATATAGCTGGCGCATGAACATTGTTGCAGCACGTTGGGAGAAATTTTTTTTTTACAGAAGTGCTAGCTAACATGTTTTCGATATCTTTACCTACGAAAAGAAAACACGTTCAAAACTATGCTTCTCTATTTTCATTTTCTATGTATCATACTTAGGAACATGGTTTCGGGGCACCTCAAAATGACAAAAACTTTTTTTTGCAGACTGCTATTGCGTAAAAATACCAGCTGGTACCGTAAACAAAAATAGAGAAGCAAGTGCTGGAGTTTACTGAGCATGTTCTGTAAATAAAATAGTAGGGTCACACCTTAAAATACCATATGAAAAAGCCAACGACCAAACCACTGCAAGACCTTTTACACGCCCCATTCATGAAGGCCATGTGGTTGTTGACGCATGAGCCAGTCTAGCTCTTACCTCAAGTGTGCAACTAGTTCCTGCTGTTTAGAGCTCTAAACACTATAGACACTGCCAGTAATGTTAGAGGCACGGAAATATTACGATTTCAAGCATGCCCATAGCCAAGGAGGAACCAGGTCAGGCATGGCCCGACCTAGGTTAATTTTTGCCCGACCTATCACAGTAAGTTTATTTATACACACCTGCAAAAATATTTGAAACGCCATCAGACCAACCCCTCCTGGGTAATGGTTCGCCCTACCTTAAGTAACTTTCTAGCTACGGGCCTGGAATGACATACCAAACGGACTCTGAAATCCTGTGTACACAGTTACTTGTTTTGTTCTTAGACTGCTGCTCCAGTGAATGTTTCATGTGGGTTTGCTTTGGTAAACTACCCACAGCAACGAGTTGGTTAAATAGTGACCCATTCGCGAAAGAAACATGAGTGTACATGCGTTTACAAAATCAAATTTTTCCATAAATGAATCCGTGAACTTACCGAGTCTCTGTCTGCAGCGTAGCACAATCTAGGGACGATACACAGTGTCTGCAAAGAGCCGAATATTTCATTGTCCGATTAACATTTCTTGCACTGTATCATTATTTCACAAGTCCTCACAGAATTCAGCTGATGTACCGACAAATAGTTATTGATACAGTGTATTGGAAGGCTTGACCATCGCCAAGCACAATGACCACATTTACTGGATAGCGTTTGTCCGTCAAACATGCTCAGACACATAAGTTTCAATGCAACACTTTTTTTAAGACCGCAATATGTTTCTCAATGCTATTTTTGTTGCTGGTGAGGGATGATATGATGTTACTTTGGAGCAGCGCCGGAATGCAAGGGAAGGCTAAATGGGAGTTACCAGAGAAAACCAGCCGACGAGCGGCATCGTCCGGCACGATTTCCAAATTCGAAAATCTGGGGATCGACCTCGCCAAGAATCCCTGGTGGGAGGATGAGGTCTAACCCCTCGACCACCACGAAGTTCATTAGACTATAGACACGGATTTTATAAGTTAGCTAGCAGCATTAAACCTTTGTACAGCATGCTGGAATGGCGGAGGACTTGGTAATTAGACATTTTTTGACATCAGTTTTTGAACGCTATGAAATTAATGTATGCTGTACGTTACACTGGATGTGCAAACAAGTAGCGACTGACTACCAAAGGATGAAAGAATCTTGTACATGTTGGTTATTAAAAAGTGTCTCTTTCAGGCATAACTAGAGAAAGTGTAATTCAGCACAAGAAAAGTTGACTGACTGGTTGGGTTTCAGTGTATGGCGTTCTTTTCTCGTAATTATTTTGAGCAATGAGAATTCTGGCACAACGGTAGTGAAAGTTTGTTATTCGTTGGTGAACTGTTGGGAAGAGTCAAATAGTATTCTTCCAGTCAAATAAGTAGAAAAAGGAAATTTCCAAGATTACCACCATGTTAGAATTTTTTTTTTCCGCAAATAAATGTTTTGCTTTTAACAATGTTTATGCAAACCTGATGAAACTTTAGTAGACTCAAGTAAGCAGTGTACGTGCAGAAGTAAATTCAACAAATGGAATCGCGATTGTTTCACAGCCGAACAACCAATGGTCAGATAGATTTTTGTGAGCTTACTTGCTATGAACATCCTCCCATAGGACGTCGGAAAGTTACGCAACTATTTTGCTTGACCATGCTGCACAAATTCAGTGGTTGGCAGTATTTAAAAAATCTTTACAGGGACGAGATTCTCTCGTCAGGTGTTCATGTGAAATCTGTGGGACGAATTTTGGCCACCCCTGGTTGCCTACTAAATAGGCCAAACACACGACATGCACCTTTTTAGCGTTCGGTTTCTCAGGAGTACTCTTTAGGTGGCACATTACAAGCCATGTTGGCAATACTGTTTATTTGTTTTAGTTGCTTATATAGACGTACTGAAATTATGTAACTATGGCTCTTTGACAAGATACGATGTACGATAAAATCATATTATATAAAAAAAAATCTGATCAATAATAATATACAGGAACCCATGGTTATCGCGAAAAATATTTCTACACCAACTTATTTCAATGCCGTACATGCTCCTCTGCAGTTCTGCTTCATTGTTATTGACACCGTGTCTGTGTGAAAAGATGTTTCTCAATTGATTGTACCAACCAGAATAATGCTACTGCGATACCACATGCGATATCCACCTGAGAGTTAAAACATACAAGCTCTGACTATGAAGCAGAGCTGCACATAAGGCATTAAAACAAATTAATAATCTGGTTCAGAAATATTTTATTTTTAACCAAACATAGAAGTCTCTAATTAGGCATTATTTTGAAATCGTAAAAAAAATGCTCGTAGTTTCAGGATAACCAGATAATGCGTACATAAAATATGGTGGCATTTATAAAATATGGAAGATATCTATAGTGTGAAAGTGCTATAATTAGACATTTCAGTAATTTAAATGAAAATAATGCAACGATTTGTATGCGGAAAACCCCACCTTAAGAGGGAGAGATCGTAGCCATCTTGATTCATTGTATTTTGCGTCATAACTTTTATTTTGAGAATTTATGGCACGTACACCTAACCACAGAACAGAATACATAGTGATAGAATATTAGACATCATAATTTTTTTGTTTGCTGTAACTGTTGTTACAAGTCTGACGACACAAAATACAAAAATTTAAGATAGCGACTATTTCCCCCTTTTATAGCCATGATCTTTAATTTATTTCAAACAATTTCAAATAACTTGAATATTTTTAAACCAAATCCTTTGAAAAAATTTGAGACTGTGTACAGTTATATGACGCACAATTTTGCCAGAGCGTTTTTTAAAATTATTTTTCCTAATTTTGGCTTATTTTGTCAACAAAACATGTGCTATTTCAGGGGCAAAAATCTAAAAATCCGTTTGGTGTGTTGTAAAAAAAGAAAACTTCATACACATGCGATGATATATAAGTGTTAAAACTGCCAGAATGAATTTTTGATGTATGTATTAATTTGTGTGAAAAAATTTTTTCGAAACCCCTGCAAAACTAAAGATCGAGGCCTTAAGGACAATCCCTACATAGCAGAAACCTCAGCAAGCGGCAGACAGACGTATACCTACAGCGACATCTGGGAGTGTTATCGTATAGAAGACACACTGAGGATGGAAACCAAGCTAGACATTGACAGGATGGGAGTATCTATGAGTGTCGAAGAGAACAAGGGACAGATCATACGTAAACACGATTAGCATTTAATAGGTTTTCTCACAGAAGTAGTTACTAAAGGTATGTATTCACAAACGATGCATTCAGTTTACTATAAGTAAATTATTTGTTTCATAGAAGAATATGCATTTACAAACGAATGGAGCAATAGTGCAATAATTTGCTAAGATCCCATTTTTTAAAAAAATAATAGACTTGATACCTATTCCAGTACCAAAACTTCTACTCTAGTAACAAATATGCGATTTTCCTCTATGCTTCAAAACATTTTACTGTCGTAGTTTGAAAATTTGTTGAGAAATTATAACACACAAGTCATCCTGAAATGGCGTTATTTTATTATCTAGGGACGTTCCTTAATCCAGCATAGAAGGCTGCGTATGTATGTGGGGTAGAGTGAGCAATGGTTTGACCACCCCTGGCAGCTCGGCCATAGCGCCCCTATGGCGGTGTGTTGTGGCGGCGTTGAAGGTCCAAGTGGCGGTAACGCCCCCAGACAGAAAATTACCGCTTTATTGGCACTTGCCCAGCCTGGCCGAGGGTTGAGAGAATTGAAGATGAGGGGCGGAAGCTTGCCGCGCACGGGAGAATAGTAGAGAGGTAAATTCTAACTCAGTTACTGTTGCCGGCCTGTTAAAAACTGCTCATTCGCTATTTTTAAATTTGCTAGTTTACTGTAGGCAGTTTTTTGCTTTAGCCCTTCCCTAGCAGAATGTCGATATTAATAACTTATATTATGTACGCATGTGTGTACAGTACATATGTATACGTATACGGGTTGTATGTATGTATGTATGTAACGGTTGTACGTATGTATGTATGTACATGTGTGTATGTATGGTTGTATGTATGTATATATGTATGTATGTCTCTACCAATAGTATATTCTGAGTGGACATACCAACGAGATATTCATTTCAGACACTTTTTACCTTAGGCTTTCTAAACAAGCCGTAAACTTTTAATGAACTTGAAAGAGGTTATTTGCACACACTCATCTCACGAAATAATCGCTCTAAATCTCGGACAACGCCATATAGAGTCGAGGCTTCCAACATCTCGGGATGCCATAGAAGGACATGGATTTAAAAAGGACGACTGAAATTTAGGCAGCGGCAAACCCCCACGGACTGGACTACATTCCGAACAAGCAACAAACCCGTTCATCTGCGCGGTAAACGAGCAAGTGGACTAGAATCTGCAAACTGTGTGCACTCCTTAACCATGCAGGTGTAAACGACCGACCAGAAAGTAATTACCGCACTTGAGGTACATCGATCGTACAGACCCTGAAAATTCCTTGGGTTCAACAACCTGTCGGCTGGACTTCAGGAGCATGGGCGTCACCAAGATTCTGTTCACTGGAAGAAGGGAACCTAATAATTAGGGAAAATGGGAAGGGGTGGCTAAAAAGATACTTAAATGCTGCAAATATTTTATGTGTTTTACAAAATACCCGTAATTTCCTTTATATTTATAAGCACCACTATTTAAATGCTTCAGTAAACACAACTGTACAAACCAATACATTCATAAAAAACTGGTACATGTATACAAAATATGTATACACAGTGGCGGCTCGTGGGTTGTTGCTAGGTGGGGCTGCAGATAGTCGGAACTGTACACTCTTGATGAACGCGCCGTAGACCAACGAGCATGAAATATTTGCCGGCTACTAGATGTGTTGTGACCACTCAGTAGTAAGGGGAACCTGCACATCAGCGTGTCAGTGGCTGTAGAGTCAACCAGGCACAACCTTTGCATTTCTTGGCAACTGTAGTCCCACCTGGCAACAACCCACGAACCTCCACTGTGTATACACGACCTCAAATGTTCACAACAAAGAAATGGGATGAAAATGGTTCTTTCATATTAATACGCAAAACATATTCGCATCAGTTTTAAACACCTCTGAAGTATAGTGCGTCTTTAAAAAAAAATATTTATCTCATTGAAAAAGTTGAGGGGGGGGGGGCGAGCGAGGGAAGTGCACACCCTTGCCTCCCTCGCTTTTGCCGACGACCGTAGTCCTGTGCACGCTCTTTTCTCAGTTACCAGTTTATTGTCTGCTGTTCCAGTGAGTGGACAGCGCAACACTCGACAAGTAAGCCTGGAAATCTCTTGAGTGTTTTTATGCAAGTCAGCTTGTAGAGGCATCTGATTTTCGTGAAAATGTTTTGTATCACTTTGTTTCAAAGCTTTGTATGCACATCTGCTGTTCGTATTCGTGGTCAATGATTGGAATATTTCAGCGTCTTGGGGTTGCCCCCCCCCCCCCCCCGACGCAAATAACAGACGTGTGATTATTAGGTGCCGGAAATTTTCGCCGATTCAATGACCTGCGTTTTAGACTCCATTGTCCTATGCATATTCATGCCCCGTATATTCGTTCACTGTTTGTTGTTCCACTGAGTAGCAGCTAGAGGACAAATGGTCGGGACTTGGATATGCACAGGGCAGCGTATTCTAACCTGAAGATCATTCAATCCGTGAAATTTTCCGGCCCCTAGTGATGATCAGTAGAGCCAGTGATTTTTGGTGAAAAGAATTCTGCAACAATTTGTTTCAATGTCTTATGTGCACGTCTGTTTCAATGCGTGATGGTCAGTGATTGCAAGTTTTTAACTTCCGGCGTCTCGGGGTCCTACCTGCAAATCACAGACTTGTGGTGTCGTGGTAACATTGTTCTGGTTGGTATAGTCAAATGTGCCACGCCTCTGCCCCACTATACTCTGCCAATAACCACGAACCACAGTTGCAATTGTGCACGTACGGCATTGAAACAAGTTGTTGCAGAATTATTTTCACCAAAAATCACTGGCTCTAATGATCAGTAATAACGTCGTGATTGGTCAGGTCAAATGAGAGACACCACTGCACTAGGACATGCTGCCAACAACCCCGAGGCAGAGCTTCAGGAGTGCACATAAGACATTGAAACAAGTTTAAGAATAATCTCTCACCTTGTCATATTTTACCTAACAAGCGCTTAGGTCTCTCCCACGGCAATGTCGTTATAGACTGTTCACTATAAACTAAGCACTCAGAACAACTTGTAATTAACTACAAATATGCTTTCTTGTGCCAATATATGTTAACTTTTGATAGTGTTGAAGCGTTTACACTGGTTTTTAGTTACATGGAAGTTTTCATATTAAAAATAGTAAAGATGGTTGCAAAACGGTTGAAAGTAAACTTTAGGCAGTGCCCACTTTTACGTGAACGGCCTGTACAAGATTCCTCTTCATTCATGACAGATTGAACGTAGGAGAGAGAGAAGATTAATCAGAGATAACAATAGCCGAGGTAGATAGCGAGACTGGTGACTTATCCTTGTTCACAGACTTGCTCACGTACAAGACAGTTGAGTACGTATTCTACCAATGGAGACGACTATGATCAGAGTACTCTAGGACGAGTTAAACAAACGCTGACCAAATAGCGAAAACTCTGAAAAAAAGATTATAGCTGCAGGTACCATACTTGTGTTAAAATAGGGACAACAAAACAAATAGGCTGTCGGTAATACTCTGTTTTGTAGAAGTTACCATTCGGAGTGTAAAAGCAACAAGACTCTTTGTTTCTTCTACAGAACAAATTGTTGAAGGAACTGTCCAGAGTAGTACCGACCACCAAACTGTTTTGTTGTCCCTATTTTAATACAAGTATGGTATTTACAACTGTACTATTTTTTCAGTGAATAACTCGCATATTACATGCATTCGAAATCCAACTTTTTCTCAGCCATAACTCGCGACATTTCTGGATATATACCTAGAGCTGGTGATATTTGGTGAAAAGAATTATGTAACATTTTGTATCAATGCATAACGCTCACATCGGCACCTCTGCTTCGTGGCTATTGGCAGAGTGTATTTGTGAAGTGGCTTCTATCATATTTTGACTGTACCAATGAGAATAAGGTTACTGCGACACCACACGTCTGTGATTTGTGGGTAGATCCCCAAACGTTTATATAGTTAAAAACGTAAAATCACTGGCCATTAAGCAGTTCTGCAGGTATGCATATACGTAGAGATAGGAAAAATTCGCGGGTTCACTGGCTGATAGGCTAGCATCCAAACATCTATGTGAACTCGAGCAGACACAAGTAGTTCGTTGGCTGCCATCGTGGACCTTCATTCAGTTACATTTTTATTATTGGCTCAGAGAATTCAAGGAGGTGTCAAATAAGTCAACGGCCAATTGTGAAAGTGGCAAAAACTTACAGTTGTTGGAATCCTAGATTGCGCGTGAAAGAAAACGCGCGCATTTTTCAGGTCCCTACATATAATGCATTGAAACAAATTGTTGTAAAATTCTTTTCACCAAAAATCACTGGCTCTAACAGTGATACAATCACGGAAGTAATTAAAGTGTACAGAAGTTTGAAATCGTCTTCTCAAATAAATTCGCAGTTTCCTGGGCTGTGCCATTTATACTAACCGCTAGACGTGGGACCGCAGGATTGTATAGGCCTTGTTCAATCTGCACGGCATCCACTCCTTGAGGCGAGCTGCGTGATACGTCATCCTCCCATGCGATGCTACCCCCCAGGGCTCTTCGCCTGCCGCTTCCAGGCCTAGGGGAGATTATTACCCCAACACCTCCCTCCCATTACCTTGCCACCCTCGAGGGTGGGTAAGCTCCTCCTCACCCCTCCAGCAGACAAATTGGAGAGCGCTTATGAATCTCGCTGAGCGGAGCGGGAGAGAAACTGGATTCAACAACATGGCTCTCTCAACAGGCTACGATTTTGTGGCGAAAACATTTTTTCACAATTTCGTTTTATTGCCTTACGTGCATCTCTGATTCACGGTTATCGTCAGCGAGTCTATGTTCAGACACGTCTCTTATTTAACTGCACCAATCAGGGAAAGGTTATCGTGGCCACCACATGTCTGTGACTTGCCAGTAGAAACTCCAAGACAAGTGAGACATGTAGCCTCCAGTTACTGACCATGGCACACAGCTGCAGATGTGCGCACAAGGGATTGAAGCAATATTATTAGAGACACTGGGAAATCGCGGGAATAGTTGACTGTTTGCTAGGCTCCAACGTGATGTATATGACACTGAATGTTTTGTATCAACATTGGCTATCGTTTATTTGTAGCGTTGTTTCTCTCTACAACAGGCCCAGTTAGAACTCTACAACTTGGACACACAGCGTGTGTGATTTGTGCCAAAACTGTTCACACGTGTCACGGTTAATATAATACAATTTATTGGAGACTATTTTAAACATTTTCGCGACTTTCCAGTGTCTCTAAATATTATGCATAAATCTTTTCGCTACAAACTCGCGTGTCTGTCCACTCATACGACGTCGACAGTGGCGTGTGGGAATGTTTGTAGTTTACACGCAATACATATATGTATTGATACAACTTTTTGCTACGGATTATATGGGCACTCACTTGCTCTCCAAGCATTGCATTACTAGAACACGTGATTATTGATGAAAATAATTCAGCACCACTTTGTTTCAATGCCTTATGTACACACCTGTAGGTCTGCTTCGTGGCCAGTGATTGGTAGATAGCGGAAATATTGGCGGGTTCACTGACTTGTAGGCTCTGCAAGAATATACGTGTATTCAAGCAGACATCTGTTTATTAGCTGCTCGCTGATACAGTAGTATGGGAAACGTTATTGTATATTTAAGTCAAAGGCCAATTGCGAAAGAGACACGAACCTATAGTTGCTGTAATTCTAGCGTGTGCGTATAAGAGAAAACGCGAATTTTTCAGGATCACAAGTGTTTTTTTTTAACCCTCAACGTCTTGGGGTTCCTCCCGCAAATCCCACACGCATTGTGTTACAGTAACGTTCTGATTGGCACAGTCAAATGAGCCACGCCTCTGGCATGTTCAATCTGCCAATAACCATGAAGCAAAGCCGCAGGTTTGCAGGTAAGGCATCGAAACAAAGTGGCGCAGATTTATTTTCGCCAAAACCACTGACTCTAAGTACTGACTCCATCTTTTCCGAGCTTCGTTCATCAAGCTTTTTTCACGCTCTGTAACGTCAAAATGCACTGTGAAAATTATACACTACACAAAACACACGAATGGGGGCCTGACCAATATAACTACCTCAAATACGAAAAATCAACAATCCCATTTCCCCATCCCATCCCCTGCTACCTTTGCAGTACCATTGCCATTAATTTGAATTAAATTTCGAAAGAAGCTGATACTCGAGGTGACAGGCTAAACTTCAGCGTCCTTTATATATCAGAGCACAATATGTAGAGTTGATGGTACACCGCGTAAATGTTTTGCGCCAACGTACTCTTGAAAATACTGCAGTTTCTTGAGATATGTATTATTTGGTTATATACGCCTGACACAAAGTAGCTGTCTGCAGACCAATAACAGGCATAAAATATTACAACAACAGGATTCTTATTGGCTCAGTCAAATAGGGTAACAGTTCCGAGTAATCTTCCGGTAAGCTGAACGTGCTTTGAAACCCAGCAGTCAAGTTTTCCAGCGATAAACCATCATCTCTACCTATATGATTCTACTGGTCACGAGCCGCAATATGATGTCAGTTAAGTGTTTGACCGCGTTACAGGAGGTTGGCAACACTAGCGTGGAACTTTTTAACTATTGGGCAGAATCGTTTCTCCACGGCAAGCCATGTTACTTTGGGCCAACGGGAGAAGTCGAACGAACTGACAGGTATTTGCCGTCTAATCTGCTGGCAAAAATAACACGGATTCAGCACGTCCCTAACTACACGTCAATTGTTTGCTCGGAGCTGTATTGTATCGGTGCAGTATCAGGAGCCTAACACAGCGTATTGCGGCCACTCGGGAGCTAGATGTGTGGTCGCGGTAGGAGCATGGTCACAGCACTCGCCTGGTGATCACGGCGATACGCCAGGTTCGATACTCAACTGCCCCCCTCCCCCATTTTCACCGCACGAGGGAAACATGACGGACGTTGCCACTGGCCAGTGGTTTTCCCCGGGGTATTCGCGTTTCCCTCCACTCCTGCATTCCGTCGATGCTCCGTACGTACCTCATACCACGCTCACGAGAATTCCTTGAATTATACTTTTTACCCACTGGAAACAATAAAGTGGAGCATAATAATTGTGACACTGGTGTGCTCGTCAAGAATAACATCGTATTTATGCGCAGATAATTAAATTGGTCAAAGGTGTTTTAGTAGCCGTAAACTAGGGATTAATTTCTGACAGCAGGAGTGACTTTGTGACCCTTTGAATGTTTAATTATAGGCTGATACCGTGACAAACAAGTAACAATATTATAATATTATAAACCATACATTTAAAACAATACCTCAAATATAAACTTTGCACGAAACAACCGCCAAATAAAGATTTTAAGTGTCACGAAGTCACCCTCAGCTGTCACATACTAACCTCTGTTTAATGTAGTATTTTTTTCCCAACGAGATTTTAACCAGTGAACTTGTCCTATCTTGTTTTTTTTTATCTAAAAGCTTCAGTTGTTCTATTTTATGAATTACATGGTAATTTTTAAGATCCAGAAGCCTGAAACAGACTTTTTCAGCATATTTGAGTGGCCTAAAATAATTCTCGAAAACGTGTGCCGTATTTTAAAATAAATCCCAGAAGTATAATTGGAAGTGTGTGTGTGTGTGTGTTATTTGAACACGTAAACAAGTTAACAATGCATTTATCAGTTACGTGAGAAGGAAAAATAACGGGGACACGCTACAACGCCTTTCAATGTGCCATATTGGATTAATTAAAATTTAGCTTTAACGTTCATTTCTGATAAGTTTCTACTACATATTAAGGTGGCAGCTTCCCTTAAAATCTTTGAGTTAGTTAAAATCAGTCATAACATAACTTTATATCAATTATTTAAAGAAACAAAAGCGAAGTCATATATAACGTATTTAACAGTTATTCAAAGGTAACATTTGTGTAATTATTACTACTGTTGAGATTCATGAGATTGTAACTAAGCGTTAACTAATTATTTTTTCATTTCGACTTCACGTCAGAAATTATGGATAATGGTGAGCACGCGTAAACTTATAAATCTCTATAAAGTAGTGATGCATATCATGCTAGACTATGAATTTCAAAAATTAGTCATAAATATCAGTTAAAAGAAGACGAGTTATAACACCTACATGCATAGAAAAAAGATCCCTTAAGAACGTGTAGCAGGTAAATATGTGCTCAATACAAAACACGTTTATGAAATTCTGTATAGCCAAACTACAAAATAAGCTCAGATAATGAAAGCAGCCAACTTTGTGAGCAAACATTCACGCACAATTTTGAGGTATTTGTGAAACGTGATTTCTTGCACCACAATTAAATGTACTACGAGATTTCGCGCGTCAGAGAATGTTCTTCAGATATACGTTACTCGAGAAATTTTTGTTCAGAAAGTTGGTAAAACGTATTGTCTAAGTATTGTGTTTTTTTTTTTTTTTACTTTGCTAATTGACTTCGAGAAACCTAAAATTTTAAACTGATGTTTTAAGCGTTGAATTGTGCACCATGCCCTGTTAAGTATTTGCTAGGCCATATAAAGTGAGTGAATGTAACATCGATCAAATCCATTCGAAAGATTGGGTAATGGAATTGAAAAATTGAACGTTGGAAAATGCCCCTCCTTCCCGCAGACTGCCGCGAGGTACGGTCGGTGAATTAGCCAACATTCATCGAGCACGCCATAGCAGATGGGCTGGGTTGGGGTCTGTGAGGTTGAGGGGATGGGGGAGGTAAATGGGGGTAGGGAATCAAGAGGGTCTGCTGACGTGAGGGAATCAGGAGAGGTGGGAGGGGAAGGGGGCAAATGAAAAATACGAGCAGTAAAAGGGGAGACATGAGAGATGATACAGCAATAGTGGAAGAAGAGCTTCTAACCACCCCCTGCCCACACCCCCACGACACCACCCACCGTCATTTAATAATAGCAGCGGTGCGCCGTGGGGGACACCAGAGGGGCGCTGCGCAAGAACAAAGACGCAACGGATCAATTGCAAACGGTTGTTCGGCCAGGGTGGTTTCTGGAGGGGTTGGAGGAGGGTGCGGGGAAGATTTCAATCGGCGCCAGGCGCCGATATCCACGAGACACGAGAAAGACACGTGATACATTCAACCCCCTCACCTCCCCCTCCCATGACGACCATATTGAAATGTCAGCCAGGTCTTTGCAGTGAGTTGTCAGGCTTGGTGTATAGACCCGGGCGATTAAATTTATTTATTTATTTTCCGTGATTTCTTGTCTTCGTGACTGAGTAGGGGAACGTCTCTCAGTGGTTTATGTAAAGTTTTCCGGGCAGTGTTTAAGAGGACGTACTACTCGACCACGACAACTAGTCCTCCAGTGAGGGGAAGGAGCGTGGCGCTAGTAGTAGATAGACACGTCACAGGGAGGGGAAATGTACTGCGCCTGACATGAGTTCATGGCACATGGTCAGTGGAGACGTGGCGGTGAAAACCGAGCCAGCTGCCTGTGCCACAGTATTATGGCCGGTGCTGTAGTGCGCCACACT
>PNEQ01049249.1:0-21728 GCA_003012365.1 Medauroidea extradentata
CAACTAGTCCTCCCGTGAAGAAGCATGGTGCTAGTAGTCGGTAGACACATCACAGGGAGGGTAAATGTACTGCGCCTGACATGAGTTCATGGCACATGGTCAGTGGGGACGTACTACTCGACCACGGCAACTAGTCCTCCCGTGAAGAAGCATGGTTGTAGTAGTCGGTAGACACATCACAGGGAGGGGAAATGTACTGCGCCTGACATGAGTTCATGGCACATGGTCAGTGGGGACGTACTACTCGACCACGGCAACTAGTCCTCCCGTGAAGAAGCATGGTGCTAGTAGTCGGTAGACACATCACAGGGAGGGAAAATATACTGCACTTGACATGAGTTCATGACACATGGTCAGTGGGGACGTACTACTCGACCACGACAACTAGTCCTCCTGTGAAGAAGCATGGTGCTAGTAGTAGGTAGACACATCACAGGGAGGGAAAATATACTGCACTTGACATGAGTTCATGACACATGGTCAGTGGGGACGTACTACTCGACCACGACAACTAGTCCTCCTGTGAAGAAGCATGGTGCTAGTAGTAGGTAGACACATCACAGGGAGGGAAAATGTACTGCGCTTGACATGAGTTCATGGAGACGTAGCACGGCGAAAACCGAGCCTGCTGCCTGTGCCACAGTTTTATGGCCAGTGCTGTGGTGCGCCACACCAGTTGCGCGCGGTCAAGGACAGCACAGCAGCAATTCGCATTTTTCCCGCGTGACTAGTTGTCGTGGTTGACTAGTATATGTCCCTCGCTTCTCTTCTGCTTCGAAACCAACACTTCCCTATGTCTGCGAAACCATTGCTCATACGTATCCTACATCTCCATTTATCGATGACCCAGTTCAAATTGCATTTTAAGTTTGGCTCACCAACACATAAGACAGAAGTCCACTCAACTCAGTTGATAAGAAAACAACACGTAAATTCGCTTGTTTTCAATAACGTGACACTTTATTATGATCCCCAGTAAAGAGCTAGAAATTGTATTTATTTTATTTAAAAGTGTGGTAATTTCAGCCAAGGTGGTCTGTAAACGTGTTAAACGCCGTAAATAGCAGCTTCTGTACTTCTGCTTCAAATAAACACAACGAAATACATGTTAATTAACAGATTTTTTGGCGAAACGGAAATCTTTCTACAGTAATTTTACTTAAAACAGAGAATGTTAATATATAGACTTCAATTATTGGCTACAGATGACTAGTGCTACCCGGGATACTAGTAGGATATATTCTTGAAAGACTGCTTGATATAGATAGTTATGGATTCTTACATTAATTTGTCGTGCAGAATTATTGAAAGGGAATTAAAAGTTAACTTACAAAAATGATAACATCTTCAACATTAGATGAACATACAACAAAACTACGATCTCCAAAATTCGTCTCTAGTCTTCTATGCCTCAACATTCTCACATTTACCAAAAAAATTTTCAAAACAGAAATTATTCCTGAAAATCGATAAATTCAATTTCGCTTCTAGCTCTCCTCCTTAAGACGCCATGATAATTTAAAACACTGTTTCTAAAGCCTTTTCAGACGTCAGTTCTTCAAAATGTACTAACCAATGGCGTGTAGTATTCATATTTTGTGTTAAAGCTTCGGTAAGAAGCTGATCCTTGTGTCACAACTTGTCGCATCAAGGTATCTCCCCTTTCATGCGCGACTGCTTTAAGGCAGAAGAAAGTATTCTCTCTGCTTTTCTGCCACCACTGTTAAATAATGTACTGTTACAAGAAATTTTACAAACCAGTTACAAAAATTCTTAGAACTACTACAAGCATTATTTTTGTAATAAATAACTTGAGCAAATTTGTAATATTACATTACATATGCTATTATTTGAACTGGCTCTCGTTAACTGTGCAATATATATTCTATGTATGTTATCATTCTTGTGAAAATTAATTTATACGTGCAAATGCTAAACAATAGTTTTAATTATTGTATTTTCGGGGAAGTAAAAGTTCATGCAACGAACTTCGAACTTGTGCCTGCGTGTTCTTAAACCGAACGGTTTTTTTTAAACCAAGTTTGCATGTTTACATATTCCTTTTACTCAAAACGTTACCGAAGTGTTGTTCGTTTATTAAACACATTATTTTATAGCATTTTGTGCCCATATTTTTTATTTCTGACAAATACATATCATAAGCTGTGATTGGTATGTGACTTACAATACCGAACAAACTTACGATCTTGGTTGCATATAAAGCTTACTAGAGCTAACCCTTGAAACATTACGAGGAAATGAATTCACAAATGCAATCACTGTACTAAACGTATATTCATCAAAAAGTAGCGGCAAATTATCTGTAAGTTTGAGAATGAAAATTGTTACAGTGTAAGCTCTCGTATGCAGCAACCAGAGTTCGTAGAAAGAGAAAATCTTCGCTCGTAAATCTGCTCGCTGAGCAATACGAGTGACGCCCATGTTACGCTTGACAGACGACACAGACAAAATGTCCCGAATGTGAAGCGACGCATAAACATCAACGATTTCAACTTGCCGAGTTTCTGCTCCGAGTGAGCACTCCGAACTTTAACATTTCTCGGAATGGCGTGAAACAGGTCCTAAAGAAACGCTTTGTGAATGCGTGTGTGCGTGATGCGACAGTATTGAAGAACGTTTTAAGATTTTCCATCCCCTTTGATAAATTTTGAGTTGTGCAGCACGATGAATGATTTGCTTTCTCTCTTCCTATTTGCACGGCATGTATGTAATTTTTCAAGCAACTTAAACATCTTCTATGATTTATATGAGGGTGTGACTCCGATGAAATACTTAGATTAAGGGCGCGGCTACCGCAATTTTATCACTTTTTTTTTTAATCTATATTTGTACCAGATATTTTTTTTTCTTATTTTAGACACAAAAAGTGACTAAATTTGGCTCTTATTAAATGTTTTTATCTCTCATATTTTTCTCGTAATGGCATGTTAAAGTCATATTTTGCATGTTTCTGTTTTTAAGGACTACACTAAAACCAACTGATATTCCAAACTAAAAAAAATCACAGTGGATAAAAACATTGAAGGCTACAATGTCATGCTCATAAAAATAAAGAATAAAAATGATTTATATTTTAAAAAAATGCTGAAACTGAAAATAAGAATTTAAAAAATTCAATATATTTTTTAATACAAATAATTTTTATTCTTTATTTTTATGAGCATGACATTGTAGCCTGCAACGTCTTTATCCACTGTGATTTTTTCAGTTTGGTATATCAGTGGGTTTTAGTGTAGTCCTTAAAACGGAAACATGCAAAATATGACTTTAACAAGGCATTACGCGAAAACTATGTGAGATAAAAAACTGTCATAAGAGCCAAATTTAGTCACATTTTGTGTCTAAAATAAAAATATATCTGGTACAAATAAAAAAATAAAAAAAATGGTGATGAAAATTGAGGTAGACCGTGCCCAAAGAAAAAAGCAAAAAAAAAAAAAAAAAAAAAGTTTCCCCGTGTCATAAAAAACACCACACGGCTTCCAACTCGCGTGCGACTGAAAACTCGAATATGATATATATATGATATGTCATTCTACGAGATATATAATTTCACATATTGGGGCGTTTTCGCAATGCACCAAACCATTATTTCCCGGAATACTGGACAACTTGAGGTAAAAACATTGCAATCTGTTTTATTATCCATTCCCGGCGAGACTGGCCCCCGGATTTTCGCATGTGGAAATCGTGGCGGACGATGCTGCTGGTCGGCGAGTTTTCTCGGGGATCTCCCGTCTCCCCTGCCCCTTAGTTCCGACACTGATCAACACTCATCTCATGTCACCCCTCACCAGCGCTCAAGCCCTAGATGTTAAGCACTGACCAAAACCTCTCACTCACTCTTATTTCCCACCGCAAAGCTTCGCCCTCGCGAAAACTACACCGTTTCTGTAGGTAAATGTCTGAGCTGCCGTATTTTCGCGTTTCAGGTCTAGAAGCACGGAGCATTAGGGCGACACAGAGCGTGTATTACGCCTCGTTCTAGCCTCTAGAGACGCAGATTACTAAACTAGCGTGCGGTCTTCTCGCTTCTCGCCTCAAAGAAACACTCGTGTGTGACCTTATCACTTTGTGTTGCAGTATAAACGTTAAAGAAATAACCAAATATCGTTTGGAGAGGATTACCGAGGGCCAATGTATCGTACACTGAAAGAAACATTTTGTATGACCTATTTTTTGCTCAATTATTTTGCAGTGAACACAAATTGTATTTTTGGCAGCCACTAATGTTTAGCGGTAGTGTTATTGCTGTGAGCACCAAAAAATGTTTCACGTAAATACCGACGAAATATTTTGTAGCTACTATAAAATACTTTTTCCGTGTACCCAGAAAGCATTTTTATTACTGGAAGCCCGTAGGCATCTGCGCACGCCGCAAGATAACAGCGGGGCAAATTAAGAATTTAAAAAAAAAAGTTATGACTGATTGCGTTCTAAACATACTTCAAAATTTCAAACGATATTCTTGTATTGTAGGGCACGATGAATATAATTCACTCAATAAGCGCAAATTTCACACTTTCTTTTCAGAATAAAAAAAGTTAAAAATATAATAATCCAAAATGCATCTGATACCCCACTCTACGTGCCGCCCATGAGTTGCGTACTAGTAAGCATGTTTGCTCTAATGGACATTGTCACTGCAGTATCGCAGTAACCAACTTGTCCTGTCTAAAGACGTTATTGCGTATGTATGTGCGTTGACAAACTTCCGAAGTCGCTCTAACATCTATATCGGTACAGACGAGGGAATCAGAGAATACATTTTTAAGGTGGCCATCCGCCCAGGCCACAGAGCGGTGCGCAGAACTTCGGCCGTTAGCTGATTGTTCGAAAACTGCTCATCGCACATGAACAACATCATCCGGCACGATTCCCTCACGAAGCCCCTGGATCTCATAGGCGTGAGGCAAGCTTCCTAGCCGCTATGTTAGCAGTCATCTCTCTGCACGGACGAAACACTCGTATATTTGAGAAACTCACAGCAGACGGCCAGGGCTGTAAACAGAACATTTTTTCTGATGGGTCCCAAACCTCAAGAGTCAATTTCATAGCGTTAAAAATTTAGTTTTATATGCTCCATTATTAACTTACGTTATTCGTGGCATTCAACCACAGAAACCATGACTTTTAATACAGCAATGAAAAATGTTATGAATCCCGAATTTTCTTGTAAAGTAACACATATTCCTCCCTAATAAAGTCGAATGTGTGTGAGCTCTCTCCCCCAGATAATTTAGATTCTAAAATGCAAAGTGGCGTTATTTTAGCAGTTTCTGTAAAATAAGGAGGGTCTGGACCACATTTAACAGTTCTATCTTGTGTCAGTTCAGACATTGCTTGGGGCAGGGGGGCTAGGGCCCTGCTGGCGGGCGGACAACAACTGCTCTCGCTAGAGCCAGTGACTTTTGGTGAAAAGAATTCTGCAACAACTTGTTTCAATGCCTTATGTGCACACCTGCAACTCTGGTCCATGGTTATTGGCGGAATATAATAGGGCAGAGGCGTGGCTCATTTGACTGCACCAACCAGAACAATGTTACCGCAACATCACAAGTCCGTAATTTGCGGGTAGGACCCCGAGACGCCGAGAGCTAAAAACTTCCAATCACTGGCCATGAAGCAGGGAAACATGTGTTCACATAAGGCATTGAAGCAAATTGTTGCAGAATTATTTGCACCAAAAATCACTGGCTTTAGCCATCGCCCTCCCAACCGCGGCGAAATTAACTTTCACACTCCGCCGACACACGTCTTTTGTCGTGTTTGTTCCCCTTGCAAAGGCAGCAAGTCTTGGCCTGCTTAACATGCCACCCCTCACCAGACTGCGTAATGCATTTGGGGGAGGGAGAAGTATGGGTGTAGACCAAGCACAAGTCAGGGCTGGGGTAAAGGAATGGGAGAGACAGGTTACATGGTAACGCCATCAGCCGGCGTGGGAAAAGGGACTTGTCT
The DNA here is from genome assembly GCA_003012365.1 of Medauroidea extradentata. Lineage (NCBI taxonomy): Eukaryota > Metazoa > Arthropoda > Insecta > Phasmatodea > Phasmatidae > Medauroidea > Medauroidea extradentata. Next base: position 5,980 of record PNEQ01049249.1, read on the forward strand.
AGGGTGATGGTGTGTTTGTGTGCAGCGGGATAGAGGCACTTTGTATTTACACAGCTACTACCCACTCCCGTGGCTCGCAATATACTACCCCGTGTGACGGTGTATGTGCGGGGGATGTCCTGGTATCTCGCAGGATATGGCGCGCGAAGGTTGGAGCAGACGTCCAGTTCCTGCTACCCAGGCTGCAATAAACGTCAAGGCGCGCGTGGCCGCATTTACAAAGCAGCTCGCATCGATTCCCACCCCACCACCTCCATCCCATGCCCCCTCTCAACCACCTACCTCGTCGTATATCATAACTCCGTGCGTCGCATCTAGCCAATAAATATTCCTTTCCCGAGACATTACTTTCTTCTGAATGGTTCTTAAGGGGGAGTGTGAGACAATTTTATTGTATTTTCAGTTTTTGAGGCATAAGCTTTATTCAGATTGAATTATAAAAATTAGGATGTATTCTTATGAACTGCTTGAAATAAATATTAATTGAATATTTCATTAAATTGTCATGCAGAATCATTGTGAGAGAATTCTTTAAAGTTAACCTATTACTCTCTTGAAATGATTCTGCATGACAAATTACTGAAAAATTGCATTATTATTTATGTCAATAAGTTTACCAAGAATATATCCTAAGCTTTGTCGAAGAGAAAATTTTGACAATACAATTTAGTATAATAAAGTCGATCAGTATGGGACTCTTGGATTCGTCCATTTTTTTTTTCACTGTTATACTCATACGCATAGGTATAACTAAATATATTAAATTGCATAACATAATAAATCTATTCACTATTAATGTAAGTAATTTGTTTACTGCGCCTGATCAAAGGAACTGTGCAAAGAAAAGACGTCAAGCGATGCAAACTTTAATGACGTACGAAGTCTCACATGTGCCATACTTATAACGTACGTAAGTTGACACGAATACGCTTACCATGTCGAGCAAATACGTTGGATTTCTTTTCTTTTTCACTCAGGTTAGTATTATAAATTATATAGCTTATTCTTGTGACTGTTGGTCTTCAAAAATTCTATTTATTTGAGGTTTTAAATTACACCAGTATTTTAACACTACTCTTTCCTCACACATATTTACTTATCTTTTCCTTCTGTATACATTATTTAGGTCGATTATTTGTATTTCCCTTTCTTCATTACTTATCTGTTGACCATTAAGGGGGATTGATCCCTGTCAAATCGGTTTCACAGTTTTTCTGATAAATCAGGAATAGAGACATTGGTTTACTTTTTTCACGCTGACAAGGCATAGTTTATTGTTTTGTTTCCTTTTGGAATCCATACGGCGTTGTTTCTGTTTATTTTGTGGCTTCTGTAGTCGCTCCCGTAATTAAAGCAATTTTTACTTTCCAGCTGTTTCCCGATGAAAAATAATGAATCTATTACAGTTCCAACAATTACAGAAAATCGATTAAGTTTGTATCTATGCCCTGTCGTTGCAATATTTTGATACATTGGCTCGAACAGAAGTTATTGAGAAGAAACAGATAAATCCAAGGTGGTAGGGATCAATACCCTTGAAGTACCGCGCACGCTTATTAAGTGTCCAGTGATGACATGAGACATTATTTGAGTGTCGTCTATCCAATCGTGTAAAATAGTAATAAGCTCTCCTGTATGTGATATCAAAATTAATTCAATAGCTAACATTTACGAGGTAATAACGTGCTCTACCTGTCCAGTCGAGTTGGTGAAACTAATTCCAAATGGCTGGTATATTGATCGGGAGTCAGTTGCAACTCCTGTGCTAAACCGCTGTGTCTGTGTGACACTGTAGCAAAGCCGACTAATTAACTTGTTCGTCCCTCAAAGCGGACATCGTGTAAACGCAAACTGGTCTGCGATGACCTCCCTGCCGCGGCTTCCTTTAATTAAACCTCTTTAATTGAGAATTCACAAGAGAATATTCGAACTTGTTCCCTTGTAGGCGACGAAGTCTGATGTAACTGGGACCGCTATCCCCAGTTCCACGCACGCTTGGTCTGCAAAATCGTCGATTACAAAGATTCATAAACATACAGTAAATAAATTGTACATTTACAATCTAAATAACTGATCTATCAATACATATTTTTAGTCCATTGTATTGCAAAAAGAAAATATTTCCCATTTTCGTAAATTGTGCAGAGTTTCATTTTGCACCGTAAATCGTATTTATTTTCAAATTTACAAAAAAATGGAATTGCACAAAACGCCAATACTATATTTCTAAATATTTACAAAAAAAATCTGTAAATTTACAAATAATTTTTATTGCCATATTAAAAGCATTTTATTTGTCCTTCCAAACCACTTTCATATAACAGCAGATGATAGTTATGTCCGCAAAAATCGATTGCAACAAAATGTGTTTGAAGGTATATAGGCCTAGTATAAGCACAAAACGTTTCTTCGCTAAACTTGCAAGGTTGTATTAGGTTGTGTTAGTTAGTGCAGGCTAGAACAAAAAAGTGCGAGTAGGTGCAAATAAGTGTTAGATAGAGCAGATTGGTGCAAGCCAGTGCAAGTTAGTGCAAGTGAGTGCTACTTAGGGCAGGCTACCACACATTTGTGCCGGAAAGAAACAAGTAAATGCAAGCCAGAGCAATAGGGAAAATCAAGAGCAAGTTATTGCCAGTCAGAGCAAGTTAGATCAGTATAATGAAAAATAGTACAGGCTAGTGAAATGTATGCAGGCTAGTGCATGTTTCCGCAGGCTAGAGCAAATTAGTGCAGATTTTGCACCTTAGAACTAGTTAGTGCATGTCAGAGCATGTTAGTGCAAGTAAGTGCAATTTAGTGCAGATTAGTGCGTGTTAGTGCATGTTAGTGCAGATTAGTGAAAATCAGTGCACGTTAGTGCAGATTAGTGTAAATAAGTCATGTAAGTGCAGGTAATGGCAGCTAGTAAAAACGTAAGTGCAACTTGTGCAAGTTAGGTAAGGTTAGGTTAGGTTTGTTTGGTTTGGGTTACATTAGGTATGTTTGACTTGAGTTAGGTCTGGGTGGTTAAAAAGTGTTTGGTTACATGATGTTAGGTTAGGTCGGGTAATATTAAGATTGCTAAGGTTATGTTGGGTAAGATTAGAGTGGGTTAGGTTCAGCTAGATTAGGTTTGTTTAGTTTTTTATATTTAGTGTTGGTTAGTAAAATCAATTCGAGTTTGTGAAAGTAAGTGCATGTTAGTGCGTGCTAATACAAGTTAGTGCAGTCATGGAAAGTTAGTTTATGCCAGAGCATGTTCGTGAATGCCAGAGTAAGTTAGTGCAGTCTAGCGCAGGTTTGTGCTGGTTAGGTTATGAAATAGGTGGTAGTTCATGTTAATGCAAGCTAGTGCAGGTTAATGTACGATAGTCTTGTTTATTACAAGTAATTAATTAGAAAGTATTGCCAGTTTGAGCATAATAAGTTCAAGTTAGTGCAGGTAGTGAAAGTTAGTGCAGCTAGTTATGTTCGGATAGGTTATAAGGGTAAGGTTAGGTTGACTTGAGTTAAGTTGGGCGAGGATGTGTTAGGTTAGGTAATAATAGGTTAGACTGGGTTAGTTTCGGTTAGCTTAGATTGGGTTAAGTTGATTAAGCTTAGGGTGGGCTAAGCACGGTTAGGTTTGTTTGTGTTCGGTTTAGTTAGTTTGGGTTACGTCAACTTAGTTTGAGATAGAAAAGGTTAGGTTGTGTCGATAGTTTGGTTTGGGTCTGGTTAGATTAAGTTGGATTATGTTTTGTTGGGTTACATTATTTCGGGTTAGATTGAGTTTGGTCAATTTGGATTTGGTAAGGTTCTGTTAGGTTAGGCTAGGTTAGTTTCGGTTTTCGTACTTTAGGATGATATAGGTAATTTGAGGTAGGTTGGGTTATGTTAGGTTTGATTACGTTAAATTTGGGTTTGTTAAGTTTGTTAAGTTGGTTATGTTGTGGTAAGTTAGTTTGGGATATGTTGTGTATGTTACATTGTTTAGAGTTTTTTTATGGTATATTTCGGTTATGTAAGTAGGTGTAAGCAGCCTACCAGCAATCTTACCTAACCTCAAGTAACATTACATTAACCGAACTAACATGAACTAACACAAACTAACCTACCTTAAACCAAACAAGTCCAATTCAACCTAACCTATCCTAACCTAACTCAACCCAACCTAGTATATTTCAACCTTGCCTAAGCAATGCTAACCTAACTTGAATTAGCAGTACTAACTTGCACTATCTGCAGTATCCTGTAATAACTAACACTTACCTTCTAGAATGTGCACTAACAAACACTTAATTGCACAAACCGGCAGCAATGTGTAATACCCTGCACTTACACTAACATGTACTAACTTGCACTAACACTCACTTGCACTAACCCGCACTGGATAGTATTAGTCGGCAATAAGTTCCGTTCACTTGCACTAACTCGCATCAACCTGCACGAACTTGCACCAACATACATTAACCTGCATCAACATGCACTAGCTCAACACAGATTTACACAACGTAACCTAACCTAGCTTAACCTAACCAACCTAACCTTACACAAACTATCCTAACTGTACCTAACCAAACTTAATGTAACCTAACGCAACCTAAACTAACACAATCTAATCCAACTTAACCTAACCGAACACGAACTATCCCAACCTGACACAACCCAACCTAATCCAGCCTAACCCAACTTAACCTATCCCAACCTAACATAATCCAACCTAACTTATGCCATCCTAATCTAACATAACCTAACCCTAATTAATCTAACCTAAACAATTTTCTATAAAGCCATAAGTGCCGACGATATCTTTTCACAAGTTCCTATCAATTGTCACAGTTGTTCCTACTGTCTCTGTGTTCTAACGGAGCAAGTGGTGCCTCCCGCCTTGTGCACAAGGGGTAGATCCACGGTGGGGTTCTCTTAGGCCAGTTTCCAGAAGCTGGTACGGAAGCATAACCCAACGTAACCAACATAACCAACCCAACCTAAACCAACCGAAATAAATGTCACAACTCCAAGCCAACCTGACCCAAAATGAACCAGCCCAACCTAAACAAACCTAACCTTATCCAACCTAAACCAACCTAACTCAACCTGACATAGCCCAAACTAACTTAACATATCACAACATAAACAAATTATTCCAACGCAGTCCAACCCAACTTAACCCAACCTATCCCAATCAAATCTAACCCCACCCAACATAATCAGTATATGTCATTTGTATGTTCCAACGCAGTGACCCCTTTTTCGTGTTCAAAAATTTAAAATGTATAATATTCCAAATCTATCGAAGATTGTAGGTAATTTGTCAGCAATTCCCCATTCAGTTAGTTTCAACAATATCAAAGTAAAAAAGGGAAAGATGTAATGTTAAAATTTAAGAAGTGCAATTAATCGCAAAATGATAACAAAAACATAAAACATGTAATCCAAAAATAATTTTAATTTTTAAAGAACAAAATGCCATGTATTCGTTTATTATCCCAATCTGTCATTCCATTATAAAAAAACTCGTATTTTGCACCTTTTAAAACCTGACCAGTGAATTTTTAAGTATATCTGTCAGGTAAAAGTACGTTGAAATTTTCTGAAATTATAGCTACTTTTATTTTTCAATAAATATAAGTGTCCTGTGACTCTTTATACTATGAAATTCTATTTCGAATTCTTGAGTATTTTTATGACTATAATATACAAAATCTGTAAAATTAATCCAAGTCAAATAACTCAAATTTTACATCTTCCCAAATTTTTAGTTTCATATGGTTTTTATCAACTGCTATTGTGATATTGAAAGTAAATTTTTCTTCACGAACAAAACAGTTAACAAAATGAAAATTGTAATAAATGTAGTGACTATCTAAAACTTCCAACACTTGTTCCATGTAATAAATTATAAAAAAAATAATAATATTTTATGAACTTTTATGCTGAGTGAATTGAGTACAACACAGTTTAATTAAAAGTTTATATACACATTTCCAAATTAGGTGTATTAAATTGACGATTTTTTTTTTCTAAATGTTCCATTACACTTTCTGGAGAAATATAATCCATGTTTATTTTCTTAAAAAATAAGTCAAACAAAATTATTAAATATTTGAGTAGAACTAAAAGGCAAAGTACACACCCCTATTCCTTTTCATCTGTCCTTTACCTTTTCCACCCATTTCCATGGAGAATTGCAATTTTTAAATTTTTTAGTGCGATAATATCAAGGACTAAAAAATAACCGAATTTCAAAAATATTCACCTTATGATTTTAGAATAGTTTTACTCTCCGAAAACCCCTTCGTGAGTGTACTATCAAAACGCAAATATTTTTAATTTTGATTATAACAGTCTCCTAGATATTAACGTACTAAAAATAAAAAAAATAAAATAAAATAGGTTTTCCAATTTTATGGATTTTGTTGCTTCAATCCCTTATTTTTCTAAATATCGGTTTTAAATTTTTACTCGAAAGCAAATCATACTACCGCCCAATGCTATGTACATAAACGCCCGCTAATAGAATATCTACTCTGCGAAAATATACAACCGAATTATGATGAGAAGTTTAGATTTTATTGACGACTGAGTATTTCAGTCGTTCGCTTGACATCTTACCTTTCCTTGTGAGCTAGTGGAGGAGGAAGGTAACGTCAGAGAGTGTTGTTGATGTCTGCAGGGACGCTGTTCCACCGCGCTGTGCTGATGAGTGGCTCTGCTCTTAGTCCATGGGCGCTTGTCGAGAACCCAGGCCACTACGCCCGGCAGGTTGCAAGGCATGCCAACTGCTCCCCGGACCTTCCAGACTCTCTTCTGTTGCGCTGTCTCCGGGAGAGACCCCTCGACGCGCTGCTGTCGGCGCCCGTGCGCGCCCCGGAGTTCTCGCCCGCCTTCGGACCCAGCGTCGACGGGGTCGTCATCGACGGCGGGGACCCCTCGCAGTCTCCCTCTTCCTCCTCCGACGGCTCCTCCGCCTCCGCTTCAGTCTCGTCGTCGGCGCAGTCCTCGGGCCCCAGCTCTTCGTCGTCGTCCACGTCCTCCTCCTCTTCGACCGCCGCCGGCTTCATGGAACGCAAGGCGGTGGTGTCGCGCCTCGCCAGGTACGACCTTCTGCTCGGCGTCGTGCGAGCAGAGGCCTATCTCGCCTTCTCCGGCGACGACGTGCAGTATGGCATCGAGGCGGACCGCCGCTCCAAGATACTGCGCACCTTCGTCAGAAACACCTACAGGTGAGGATCTTTGTTTCGGACTTGTAAATTGTGTATATATGTATAAAGAAAGGACACATATTTTGAATTTCCCGCTCCTGGGATGCTGGGAGTGGCAATATTGTTTACGATAGTTTGCGGACTTGTCGCTGCCACTTCTTCGGTTGGCATCCCTGTTCCAACCAACAAAGACAGTCTCAAACCCAACATGGCAGTGAGTGGTTGTACCTGTGAATTGTTCGTTTGATCGTTTGAAATCCAACTGTAAATGTTACATCCCAAAGTCTTACAGTCCACTCGTTAATTATGTAACAGTCTTCGATATTTGCAAGTCACCCACCATGGAGCCAGAAGTGAGTTCTCACATTTTCTCTTCCAGACCAGTTTCAGTGGTAATCCAAGATTGTTTTTTCATAATGATCATCAGGCCCCAGAGACCAAAGAAAACACATTTTCTATCTCAAACAGGTTTAAACATATCAACAATCATTTTGTTCCTCCGTGAATGATTTATAGTATGTTTAGAACTACAGAATTTCAGGCCAGTAAAGATATGCGTTGAAGAAAAAAACCTTTGAAAGGAAAATTACTGGAGAATTGTATCGTGTTTCCACACATACGAGTAAAGAACTTGGGTCGCCATTGTTGGAGGGCCTGTTGACTTTTAGAACGTCGTACAAGGTGTAAAAGTATGGTAGGACAGACACCGTCCGGAATGTGAGTAGTCGGGTGTTGGCGCCTGTGGTGACACGTACGATAAGGTTGCAACCGACAAAACAAAGACGTAGGTCATAAACGCATACCCATATCATTTTGAGAAATTATCATTTACTGCGAGTATTAAACACAGTTCTTCAGTTCTTCTTACTCTAACATTCAGGTTAATTAGTCAGTCTCAAAACTGTTATCCAAAAATAATATTTCTTCATACTCTCAATACATTTATTCAACAATAAACCACCCTAGGTTCTCATGGCCCTAGGTAATGAATGAATTTTCAAGTTTATTTTCGTGTAGTGTAACATATTGTATGTACGAAACTTTTCCGTACTCTGATATATTTGGAGGTTTCAAACTTTAAGATTCATTTTAATGTTTTTTTTTTTTTTTTAATTTTTCATATGAAAGAGACGATGAGAGTAGTTCACGCCTCAGTAATTCCCTTAATTATTTTAACACAATTTTTATAATAGTTACAAACAGTAGTTAGTTTACTGGTCTTTATAACTTGTTGACTTATGTGAAATCATTAACAAATGAAATCTTGCCTAAAGCTACGGCTTTGTATTAGTTTTTTTTTTTTGCGAGTATATTTTTTAAATACTAAAATTTTCACATTTGTTAAAATAATTAATTTAGCCTAATTTTTAAAACAAAAATTTGTTCAGTCTTGCTAACTACTGACATGAAGAATTTTTTAAGTCGATAATAAGTTACAGATGTATAAGATTTTGTTTTAATCAAAATTAATTTGCTTAGTAAAGACAATTAACAACACACCTATGTGATGGTGTTGCGACATCAGCTCCTTTTCTGTATTTTAATTACAAAACACTCGCAAAGACAGCAAAAATATGAATCCGTGACCATAACAGTCATACATTTGGAGTATTTATAATGCTACAACCATCTACTGCGCCCCGTCATCCTCTCCCCTCCCCCCTCCGAAAATAATATAATTAATACTTGCAGTTATAATGCAGGCACAAAAAATTTCATTACACTTTTATTCTATTTTCTATTTTAGCACCAATCCTTCCTCCTCTCTCCGTTCTCACCATCAACTTAATTGAAATCCATATTCAGCAACTGAGTCAGAATACGTTCAGCGTTTGGTAGTTCATTGCACATGTGCAACTGAAAAGTAAACTTTCAAAACCATACATTTCCGCTTCATACAATTTTACACGAAGTCGGGGAAACCGATATGTGGGGATACTAACGAAAATGAAGTGTGGCATGTTTATTATTGTAGGCTAGTATTTTTAATTGTCAAATATTGTTTATTAATATAGCGAGTAAAAATATTATACTTTGTTATAAAAAATTGCCATGCCTAGATCTGAATGATATTGGCTGTGTCTACCTTCAATGTCAGTAAGCTTGGCAGAGGCGGAATTTACATAACTATACGCCTTGAATGCATAATAGCTGTTGAACCCTTGTTACTAATGCACAATTAGAGTGGGGTGGCCATATCAGGTTTCGAAATAAAAACTAATTTCGCCTGATTTCTAAAATACAAGTGTTCATGTGTAATAAACCGGATTGCACAATCATGTTTAACCCACGAACCTTATACAGTTTACCTAATTTTAGGATTTTTTGGACATGTCTGGTCTTGAAAGTTTATCTTCAAACGTTGTTGCCAACTGTTGTAGGGGAAGATGATTGTCCTGCGTGATTAAGGGATCTGTCTGGCCGGCAGGTACCACTCGTCGGAGATCCTTGCGATGATCTTGAGGGGAGGGGAGAAAGGATTGTTGGTCTGTGTGAGTGAGAGATCTGTCTGGCCGACAGGTACCATTTGTCGGAGATCCTTGCGATGATCTTGAGGGGAGGGGAGAAAGGAATATTGTTCTGTGTGAGTGAGAGATCTGTCTGGCCGGCAGGTACAATTTGTCGGAGATCCATGCGATTATCTTGAGGGGAGGGGAGAAAGGATAGTTGTCCTGTGTGTGAGAGATCTGTCTGGCCGGCAGGTACCACCTGTCGGAGATCCTTGTGATGATCTGGAGGGGAGGGGAGAAAGGATTGTTGTCCTGTGTGAGTGATAGATCTGTCTGGCCGGCAGGTACCACCTGTCGGAGATCCTTGCGATGATCTTGAGGGGAGGGGAGAAAGGATTGTTGTTCTGTGTGAGTGAGAGATCTGTCTGGCCGGCAGGTATCACCTGTCGAAGATCCTTGCGACGGTCTGGAGGAAAAGAGAGAACGGATTGTTGTCCTGTGTGAGTGAGAGATCTGTCTGGCCGGCAGGTATCACCTGTCGAAGATCCTTGCGACGGTCTGGAGGAAAGGAGAGAAAGGATTGTTGTTCTGTGTGAGTGAGAGATCTGTCTGGTCGGCAGGTATCACCTGTCGAAGATCCTTGCGACGGTCTGGAGGAAAGGAGAGAAAGGATTGTTGTCCTGTGTGAGTGAGAGATCTGTCTGGCCGGCAGGTATCACCTGTCGAAGATCCTTGCGACGGTCTGGAGGAAAGGAGGGAAAGGATTGTTGTCCTGTGTGAGTGAGAGATCTGTCTGGCCGGCAGGTACCACCTGTCGGAGATCCTGGCGACGATAGTGAACGAGTACACGGACTGGGAGCGGCCGGTACAGCATCCCTTCAACATCCGCGACGAGACGCTGGAGGCGCTAAGCGACGCCCAGGTGGTGGCTCCTGTCGTCCACACCGCAGACCTGCACTCCACTGCTCGCCGCAACTCCTACCTCTACGTCTTCGACTACCAGACCAAGTACGGCGACTACCCGCAGGTCAGTACAACTAACTTCCTCCTCGTGTCTAGCTGTTATAACCAGTAATTTTTGATGAAAAAAAAATGTTCTAACTGCATTCGCGCTTGCGTGGCAGTTGATCGTTTTCAGGGTGGACAAGTATGTCCCATAGCTGATATGCTTAACTGGTTTTAATCAATTTGGTGTAGTCCTATCCCAGGATAATACAATTGCAAGATGCAAGACTGTTTAAGCAGTTTTCATACATAAACTTCGAATATACCACTCGTAAGAATCTAACATTATTTTTAATCCTGTTTTTTTTTCCTTTGGGGTACACAGTCCCTCTGAATAATTTTTGGAGGGACTATTCCTGCGTCCCCCTCCCTCTCGCCAGGCACGGTATGTACAACGTATTTCAATGACTTACACGCACAACGGTAGTTCTACTTCATGTTTTATGACAGTGTGACTTTGGTCGAATTTTTACATATGTTGAACAGTCTGTGACTTTGATCTTCAGTGTATATTATTTCATTTCGACAAGTTAGTTGGTTTTCCTTTATCTAATAAAAACAGTTTCATGAAAATTTTGACTCTGACATACCACAATAAAAAATTATGAAAGCTACAAAAAAATCAGTACAGTTAAGGTAGTGACAATGTTTGTCTACAAAACCAACGGTGACTCGTAAAAATATATAAATTAATAGACAGATTATTATTTTCGGTGTACCGAGATTGGGTGCGAGTTTCTACAGTTCTTGCAAAAATATTTTTTAAACCCAAACCCGGGCCTATATCGTAAAATCCCTTCGTAACTTCATTACACATAGTATTATATTTATACGTTTATTTATATAAATGTCTCCGGACTTTACGGTAACCCTAAAAACTTTTATAATCGAAACGAAACTACTCCTCCCAATGCTTTTCTTATGGCACTACGTCGCCGGTAGGTGAAAATATTTTTTGTGGCCGTTGTAGGCATTATTTTGCAAAATCGCTACGTAACTTAGTCCACGTTATAACTGTTGATATTCACGATTTTTTTCATAGCATTCCTTGGAGTAGTAAATTAAATATTTTACGAAACATGAAGTTTTTACTGCAAACAAAGGCAGGGATTGTCCAGACGTCACGAATGGCCACGTCCTGGAAGTTCAGCGCTTTCTCAAGAGATCGCGTGCTGGTCGAACAGGTTCTGTGTAGGATCTAGGTCCTCAGTAACGCAAGACGAGCGAAAAAAAATGTGGAGTGGAAGGAAGAGAATTTCGAGGAAAATAAAACTTGAGTTATTGTAAGTAATTCGTAACACGTTAACGTAAGAAAAAATAGAATCCTTATGAATTTTAATGAAAAACAGTTCGGTCTATCAGAGTTGAAACTCAGGAATCCCTTAAATATGCATTATAGGGCGGTTATAAAAAGTCACGAGGTTCGTCTGGGATGGTCTAAAACGTCAGTCTGAGCGCACAAAATGTAACCCGATTATGATGCGTTCTATTTTTATTTATTAATTTACATAACCTTTCGCATTTCTAGCGCTTACTAGAGTGGAGTTGTCATTAATACATCAGAATAGGTAGGTTATTATTTGTTACACATACGTAAAGAAAATTTCAAGACTGACACAAATACATCAAAAACAAAGCAAATACAAGTTGTTTTACACACACACACACACACACACACACACACACACACATATATATATATATATATATATATATATACATAACAAACAATTTCAAGTTTTCAAAAAACATTAAAATGATCAAGTAGTCAGAAAATTTTATAAGTTGGGTGCAAACATTTATATATTATTAACCTTTAAAAAATTTATGTAAACACATTTATAAAAGAATGACACTTATGCAGCACAATAGGAGACTTCATTTACCACAGTTTTATTTATTTATTTAATCATCATTCTGTAAGACCCCTTTCATGACAAAGTCAAGGGGTGTAGAACTTGTCAAATTTGAGAGTTACAGAAACATATTTTCATCTTATGCATATACATTAGACAGGTTAAATAAATATAAAAATTATAAAGAAATTGAAACAATATAAAAATATAGCCTACAATGTTATCGTCCTTTGCATATATTAATTTGAAACATTAAACTTACGTATTCACATAGACAATATACATACAGGATATTATAGTTGTTACAATTATAATTATTTATTTACAATGCTAATATTTGTATTCAAATAGTACAAACTAAACAACCTAAATCCATTTAATCAAATCATTTGTTAGTTTATCATTGTGCCATCTTGTGTGATTTACCATTTACTTTCATAAAATTATTACTTAAGAGTATAAAATGGATGTTCTCCGAGGAAGATTTTTATGTTCTTTTTAATGTGTTTGCTGTTTTTAAAACACAATAATTTTATTTCCTCTGGCAACTTATTAAAAATTTTAACATTTTGACATAATTTCAAATTACTTAATGGGACGTGGAGGTGTACTGAACTTCTTGTGTTGTGAGAGTGTTAATTATTGTTTTTAATAAATATATTTTCATTATCAGACATAAATGATAGAGCAGAATATATTAACTGTGAAGTAAGTGTAAGGATACCAACTTTTTTAAATAAGGGTCTGCAAGACTCAGAGGATTTTATTTTACCCATAATTCTAACAGCCCGTTTTTGAAGGAGAAAGATTTCCTTACTGCATGATGCAGATGCCCAAAACATAATATTACAGGACATCACTGAATGAAAATATGCATGGTATACTTGTTTTAATGTATTAATGGTAACTAGTTCCGACAAATACCCCAGGGTAAAGTAAGCTGTGTTTAGTATTTTGTCATATATTTTATATGTTCCTTCCATTGCATACTAGAGTCTAAATGTAGCCCCAAAAATTTTGTCTGTGTGACCTTTGAGAGGTCATGTTCATCATTACTAATATTAAAATGGTCACCTATTTTTTTTAAGGCACTGCTAAATTTTATAAAGTCAGATATATTATAAATTAGTAGAAGCTTTTTTGATGAAAGCCATGTGGCTAGATCTGAGAGAACCCTATTACAACTTGCAGTTAAGGTTTGTAGATTTTTATTTTTGGCTAGGATACTTGTGTCATCTGCAAATAGGGTTACTATGGCTTCATGTGGTAAATTTAGAGAAAGATCATTTATAAAGATAAGAAAAGTAAAGGCCCAAGCACAGATCACTGTGGTACACCATATTGCAGTTGACAAGAATAAGAAAGGGCAGGGCTTGAATTGGCTTTACTATTTATTGCTACTCTTTGTGTTCTATTAGATAAATAGGATTTTATTAGTTTATTAGATTCATTCCTTATTCCATATTGATTCAGTTTGTTTAGTAATTGTGACTAACACAGTCGAATGCTTTGGTTAAGTCACAGAATATCCCCACGATATGGTATTTGTTATTCAATGCCTCTAGAGTGTGAGAAGTTAGGTTGAAGATGTTTTGTACACGTAGGGGTATACGTAATCCGTTTAGGTTTTTTACTCTCTTCCTTCTTTTTTTTTTGTTGTTATATAAATGTTAGTTTTTATTTCAGATTAGCATCAAGTAAATATAGACCTACAATTGTACAACTCATGCCCATGGCTTAGCCAGCAAATTTGTAATGTATTGCCTCTTCTGCGAGAACCTTTGACTCATTGAGGCCCGTTGTTTATAAATAAAAATACTTACAAGGTTAAAAATAGCGACGAAACAACACGAAACGAACACACTCGTATAATTATATATATATATATATATATATATATATATATATATATATATATATATATATATATATATATATATATATATATATATATATATATATATATATATATATACTGCCCTCGTCGCATTTAGTAAAGTATTTAATACATAACAAATAGTATATACAGTAGTACATAATTTACGTCAAATTTTTAAGTTATTAATTATTTTATAAATAATTTAATATTATATATACGTAAAATATAAGTAAAGTTAACGAGTTAAATATGCATTACGTACTTTTGTCGCATTTAGTTAATAATTCAAAAGTGTGTGAAATACGTAGGCTTCATTTTAATTCCCGCCATATTTAGTTTTTCGCCTGTATATGTAAAAACATAATGTTCCATGTATCAATTTAGGAGCACAAAATACGCAACGCTTGTGCGCCCATCTCGTGAAGAACCCTTTTTTCGACATTTACCTTCCAGTTTTACAAAGCGAGTGATCAGACTGTGCCGTTTTATACCGTGATCAAAACACAGCTAAACTCTGGCGATCGACAAAATCTGGTTACGTGACTGTGCAAACTTACACTAACCTTACTTCGGCAAGTTGTTCTGTATAACTGCCCTATAATGGACGACAATGCACCTCTCTACACATCCCGTGACAAATGCTATGTGGTTCGCATCCCTTGATGTGTTTCTACATCTAGCACCCGTTTTACTATACAGTTCATTCGTAATTTGCTTATTAGACTCATTATTTATATTTTGAAGAGTAATTAATGAGGAGAAAAATTGAAGTACAAGTACAAATGCCAAGAAAATATTTTTGGTATAAATATTTACTTAACTGAGTAGTTATGTTGTAACATTTGTCTGCCGGAGAAGCAGAAGGGGTGGGTGGTCCTTAAACGCCAACGATTTTATTAAAAATAATATCTTTGTATTTTGCCTAACTTTTACAAGGTTAAACTTAAGTCATGAGTATTTTTAAAAAATTAGTTCCTTTTGCTACAATACAAACCTATTAATTTTTCAATCCATTACAAAATGTATGCTTAACAATTTTGACCTACTCCTCTTGTCTCTCTGGAACAGAATTGTAGGTTAAAAATGTGACCTGTATTTAATTTAACCAAATTAATATTTATTAAATAAAAGTAAATATGACGTGTTTTATTTATTATATACATACAACTGCAACAATATTCAAACAACATGAAAATCTTTAATGTAATTTGCCAACTTTATCGTACACAGTTATGGAACCAAAACAATTCCAAAGCAGACAAATCCTTGAATGCAACCTTTCAACTAAAGGAATCATTTTTGAAAGGCCGTGGGGATTCGAGAGTACAGATGTTACTTTGAAAATTTAGAAACGACCATTGCGACAGTTCTTGTAATTTAGCAGTAAAATAAC
>PNEQ01049250.1:0-13998 GCA_003012365.1 Medauroidea extradentata
TCTTCAAAATATTACGCGATATACACAGTACATACAATACAATATAAAATATTATAAATACGTACATTTTAGTGATTGTTAAAATTAAACTTACGTACTAAGCATTGATCTATTGGTATTAAGTAATAGATGAACGTTGCAAGAGATGAAAGAATGATTAAATGAAATAATATTTAAATCTAAAGAAAATAAACTTATTTAAATTTACTTAGGTTTAGTTTCAAGTTATCAATAATGTGTAAAAAAAATTAACGTTTGAGTGAAGCTTTATAAGGAGATACCTTGTTAAAAAAAGTCTCGTTAATTTCAATCAGTAAAAGCATACATGAAAAAACGACATGATTACAGTAGTTGTACCAGATAAGATTAGACATAAAATATTTTGTTGTAGTATTTCAAATAATTTTGTCCTTGAGGCTTGAATTCCCAACATTTATTCTAATAATAATTTACAGCAACTAGATGTCACGTACACAAGTATGAATGTACACAAATGTAACCATGATCTTTCTAGATACCACTCTAAAATTTGATTCAGCATGATGACAGAGTGTTACATGATGGGGTAAAATAACGTTGTCAGAGTTCCTAAAAAAAACTTGTAGGCATGAGGTGAAATGGAATATAAAAGTGAAGAAAAAATAAAAAACTCAGAAGAATAGTTGTAGTGTCGCTTGTCACTAGTGAGGAGAAAGAGCTGTTCAATTACAAAATCAATAACTGAAGCATGGGATTCAGTAAACATGTGCTTACTCCTTTCAAGCATGTTTGATATACAATCTAAAATAAGTTTGGTTCCCTTTTCTGGATGTATGGTCTCAAATGATTCAAGTATATCCAACAGACTAAACAAATCTTTACTATTTTATGACCGTAGGTAGCTTTGTATTTTCCGCAGACTTTCAGCTCTGTTTTGTTATGGTACGCCGAAATCATTAACTCGTTATTTATAACAACAGATGACAATATCGCCGGCCCACATTCTACATTTATGCTTGCAAATATCTTCATATTTTCCTTTTCTATTACTGTCCAAAATGAGGGTGGTATTTGATTTTTCAAAAGCAAAGTAAGTTCCGACAATGACTGAAAAGATGACTCCCTTTTTTCCTTTTCCTTTAGTGCAACGCTCTCGGAAACCGCTGCTTGAAGCTTTTCCTTCTGCAAATGAATTCTTTTGGCTTCAGAGCTTTCACGGCTGTAACTAGGGGTTGACAAATAAGTTGAACAGTTGGGAAATATTTCTGGAACGGCATCATCTCTGAGTCTTGGGTGTGCAAGTGGAACAGTTACCTGTCTTCCAGTTTTGGAATAAAAACAGCTTGTTTCTTTTAGGACGTTGAAATGCAACTCGCATACCTTAAACTAAATAAATAGTTACTTAAGTATGTTGACAGCCATTAAGCAGAGCCAGCTATACTAAAATAGACTAAAATTAACATGGCCAAATTTGCCTTTCTTTAGCAGCGTGTTACGGTCTTATTTGCTTGGGAAACGCTGTACTTTAAGAACACGATCTTTCATTTCAGTTGCTTTTAAGACAACTATAATTTTTAGTATAAACGGGAGCCGATGTTCTTAAATTGTTCTTGCCACGTTGTGTGTTGTTATGAATTGTTTCATACTAACTTACATAGCCCAAAATTTTCCTACACAAAAATTTGTTTTGATTATGCCCGTTACAGTATTGATTCTCAGCCACACTCAAGGTAACATACCATGTACCTTGATGAAACAAAAGTCGTCCATACATCTAACTCAATTTTGTTCTAAACGTACTCACATTATGATAGCAAAAGTTTTATTGCTTAAGTTACATTTACGTACTATTATTGAGAACTTTTGCTTGTAGTTGATGATGTATATTTCATCACACATTGTGGTTGAAACTGAATCAGAAATTAGAGCTCTTTTCTCGTTTGAGGAGAGAAATAAGAAAATTCATAATTGGCCCGAGGAACAGTAATAAATAAGATATTGCCAAAAAAAAAAATTATTTACGCAGCAAAAGTGCGAAGTCAGTCCTAATAGTGGTTTGAAATTTACTGTATTATAGGTATAACAAATATATGTTGACAGCTTATACAGGTATAATTTGAACTACTGTTTTTCAACTTTTGGGCTTGCATGTAAGTGATTTCAGCATAATTATTAGGCTATCTTGTTACTACAAACAAGTTGATTGTCCACCACATTTCGCCTAACTATCGAAGGTACTTACTCCGGCAATTAAACTATTGTTTGGTTGTATATTTATATTTATTCTGTTATTCTACACAGTCATTTGAAAACAAAAACACATCTACAAACATCTAATCAATTTTTATATATGATTTAACAACGCAAAAAATAATTAGGAAACGTTTAGCAAAATTCATTATGAAGCTAATTTTAACTAGTTGTTAATACAACTGACTATGCTCATGCAAATAATATTGTTACATTAAAACTTTGCATTAAATGTAACTAACGGGGTTCTATAATCTATACCAGTGTTTTTGTTTTACTCAAAAAACAGATTCCATAATGATAAGATAATTTTCAGTTCATCATAGCAATTACAAATGAAACGAATAAACATTACGAATAATATTACTGTGCATAGTTACACAGTTCCGCTATAACTGCAGACGTAAAAATATCCGAAAAAAATAAATCAAATTAACGATAGCCGAGTTCACAGTTATGGGCGAGATATTTACCAAATTTGTTCATAAAAGGTCATAAAAATTATAGAAAAACTAAAGAAAATTAGACATTGGCAGCAACTGTTCTGCGCATACAAAGAAGAATAGATAAAATTAAACTGTAAACAATGGGGCAAATAATATTACTAATTACAACGAAGAGTTTCTTACAGTTTTCGTCTCAACTATGCATATGTTGAATTTCAGTCAACCACGTACGTATCAACGAGATGTAAATAGCCCTAAGAAAAATAAAGTAAGAACTATAGACCATCTCCATATACGAGTGCTTTCAGTTTTGTTATAAGATTTGTAAAGTTGTAGTTTGACAGCTATGCTACAGCTCAGCACAAGTGATTGGTTATCTTGAATTTTAAAATCGATTGTCATTTCCGTAGCAAAAACCATTGTATGATTTTTTATAATTTAATATTTTTATCAAAGATAAATAAAAATATATTCGTAAAAAAATATGTGCATGCTTTTAATAAGAGTATTGCACGTAAAACTGTTTAGCAAGTAATTTGAATGAAAATCGTAATTTAATTGAGTATTTTTGTAGTTGCTGCTCATTAGTTTCGACTATGCATTATTAGTTTGACACAATATGAGCAAGTGAATAGAATATCGTGTGAGTAAAGCATAATTCACACACACGTTTATTTATTGCCGCTAATGCAAAACGAAGTAACAATTAATATCAATGGGAGAAAAAGAAGTTGCTTTTAGTATAGGCCTACTGCATTACAAGAAATGCTTCATATTTACATATAGATAAACCACAAATATTTTGTCATAACAATAAACTTGATTTCCTTTTACCTCCTGTAGGTAGGCATCAATGTCATGTTTATTGAAATTGAACCTGTCTAATTTTTTTTGGAAAAATGCATACCTATACGTTTCTTTGCCAGATATTTTATTCTGTGACATGGTAAAGAAATAATACTCGAGAGCGTTATAATTTCTAATCATTTGACAAAGAAATGTTTTCATAATTTAATAATTATATTGTTCTTAAGAGGAGTCCTCGACTGGCGCATGGGCGGCGTTGCAGCGTGTCATGGGCATACATTTTTACGCGAAACCGCTTAAGTTATTCATATTTTGTTTACCTACGAAAAGAACACACACTTGAAACCATGCTTCCATTTTTTTTTTTAAATTCAGCACGCTTGCTAGAAACATGATATTCGGGCCTCTCAAAATGGCTAAAAAAACTGGTTTTTTAGACTGTTGTAACTCCGAAAATATTACCTGAATTCGTAAAACGCAAAACGAGAAGCATGTGTTGGTCTTAACATCAAACTATTAAAAAATAACATATTGTGGCCACCGCTTAAGGGCGCGATCTACCGCAATTTTCATCGTCATTTTTTTTATTCTTATTCGTATCAGATATTATTTTTTATTTTAACACACAAAATGTGACTAAATTTGTATCTTATGAAATTTTTTAATCTCTCATAGTTTTTGCGTAATGGCTTTTTAAAGTCATATTTTGCATGTTTCCGTTTTAACGAATACACTAAAACCAACTGATATACCAAACTAAAAAAAAAAAAAAAAAAATCACAGTAGATAAAGACATTACAGGCTACAATGACATGCTCATAAAATTAAATAATAAAAATTATTTGTATTTTTAAAAAATGCTGAAACTAAAAATAAACATTTTATAAATTCCAATAAATTTTTTGAAAATACAAATAATTGGCATTCTTTAATTTTACGAGCATGTCATTGTAGCCTGCAATGTCTTTATCCTCTGTGATTTTTTTGAGTTTGGTATATCAGTTGGCTTTAGTGTAGTTAAAACGGAAACATGCAAAATATGACTTCTAACTAGCCATTACGCGAAAACTGTGAGAGATAAAAAAATTTCATAAGAGCCAAATTTAGTCACATTTTGTGTCTAAAATACGAAAAAAAAATATATGGTACAAATATAAAATAAAATAATGTATACGAAAATTGCGGTAGACCGTGCCCAAGTCCCATAGTAAAAAGTCTACAACGGAAACCTTGCACGCCAGTTTGGCGCGCTGCGAATAGAGGCGATACGCTTCTCGTCAAGCGTGGAACTCTGGCACTTATCGCTACGCTGTTACCACCCGTCAAAGGTGGAAATTTGACACCGTGAAGGACTCCTCTTAATATTAGTACCTAGCTATTTTAAAATCTGTACTACATAGGGATCATCACTAAAATAGACTGCAAGGTATTTTTGCTGACTTTATAGATGAACCAGAGACGTAACTTTATAGGCCTTATACTGTGTTTAAAACCTAAAATCAAATTCTTTGTCACAGCAAAAACTGCTGCAGCAGTAGTTTTGTCACATGCTCTTGTGTATATTTTTTTATCGATATTATTCTTTTCCGCTTAAACGAGAGTAGACATCAAAAAACGGTCTGGAAGTTTTGCCCATATTGAATGATTTTTTCAAGGCAGTAAACAGTATAGTTTTAAGAAATTATGTATTATGTGGTTAATTAATTTTTTTAGTGTAATCCGTATAATTTCTTGTTTTAAAAAATAGCTATTATGGCCAAAAACCATTAAAAAAATGGCCAGACAGATTTTAAATATTTGCTTTTTTTTAACCTTAAACAAATATTATCGCATCTACAGCTGTAGAAACAAGAAAGCATATAACAAGATAGTATATAGCCTAGTAATGGTAACAAAAAATTACGTTATAGTTCCGCAACAATCGTAATAATAATAACGTTTGTTGCAATTTTGTTACAAGCATTATGTCGCACCGAAGGTAAAGTACTTGCTTCCATTAAAGAAAATAAAATTACCATGTTAATTAAACAAAAAATATCTAATTATAAAATGATATAAATATAGCCGCCGAAGAATCCAATACTCGTTATTAAAACGTTTTGGCCTACTTACTTTGGAACAATTTGATGGTTGGAAGTTCGCACGAGGAATCTTGCGTAACCACAACTGTTTTTTTGTCTTCGTTTTTAGGAAAACTGAAAACGTAAACTCGTGGGCCGTTGTCATAATTTCCGTTACATCTTGTAACACAGCAACAATGCGGCATCTTGCCAAGAAAAATTAAAAATGCACGCACATAGGTGTAATGAAATAATAAATATTCCACCAAAATCAGTTACCGAATTGGCAAATGCGAATATGTAACAAGCGGGGGTGAGACTGCCTAGAGTCCCTGCTAGCGGGAGTTGTTTGGGTTGGCTGGGACCACTCTGCTGACGTCACGCGCCAAAACCTGTTTTGAAAGCAGGCCTGGAGTCCAGAGGGTGTTGGCCATGAGCGTACCAGGAATGCAGGAGTGGGGGAAGGGTCGGACTCAGGGTGGCTACAGAATTCCTGCCAAAAAATTCCCTGACATTTCCCTGACATTTGTATAACTGAAATATTTTACTGTAACAAATTCAATTTTTTTTTCTGAAACATATTTTACCAGAAATCACAACCAAATGTAAATTAAATCTGATTTCAATATGCTTTAAATTAAATCACAACATTACTCACCAAATGATAGCTTGTGATGACATCAAATAACTCATCACAGGTACAGAATTCTCTGCTGTACTTGTGTTAACAAATACCATGTTCATAAAACAAGTCAAATTTTAAAACAAAGTACACATAGTTTCACCTAATCTCAGAAAAAAATATAAGCCTTATAAAAACTATTATGTCTGCATATTACCATCACAGCAGTCATGTCATGTACTCTCTCTCTCTCTCTCTCTCTCTCTCTCTCTCTCTCTCTCTATATATATATATATATATATATATATATATATATATATATATTTATTTATTTATTTTTAGAAGAAACATTTAAACTCTTCAGACCAAGAATCAAGTTTATTTTGAACAATCATTCATCACAATATCACTTTGACATTTTCTACTTTGTATGTTATTTTTCCCAGTGTAACAAACGTAAAATCGTAATATTTAAATGAAGACAATAAAATGAAAAGGCAGTCGGTACACCATGAACTTTGTATCAACCTGAATGTTATAATTTTTTATGTAGATGAATGAATCAAATTGCTGTGTAAAAATGACAACCAACAAATCATGATTTCAACTAAATTCCCTGCACAATGCCTAATCCCCTAACATTTCCCTGTTTTCCCTGACACCGAATGTCCCTGACATTTCCCTGTTTTCCCTGCCTGTAGCCACCCTGAGACTTCAACCCGTCTGACTGAAATTCTCTCGCGAAACGTCTGTTCTTATAAGAACAGTGCGGAACATAACTTTTATTTACAAAATAACAAGATTGATATTGTCAAAAAAAAGCCAGAAAACGTCTAAAGAAATGTTCAATTACTAAAGTGATAAACACACAAGAAAACTATATGAATTTTCAAACTCTATTTTTATATTCTTCACCCGTCCACAATAGAAACACGTTAAAATCAGAAATCTGAATTTCCTTGGAGAAAAAACCTTACGCCAAAGAGTTTCACATAGCAAAACAACTCGAACAAGAATTTTATTTTATAGTAGAAACGGACAGTATTAAATTTAATTTCGTCTATATTCACGGCGCAGTTAAGGCGTTATCAACTTTTCTTTCGCTGTACCATATACATATAAATATTATGTAAGTCTTACTGGATAAATTACATTTCCCACAATAATTTCTTACAAATCAATAAATCAAGTACAAGACCGTTTTATGTCAAAAATTGTACCCATTAGTTTTAATAACAATTATAATTATATTTATTAATGATGATAGTTAGATTTAATGCTGATTTCATAAAATTATAACAAGGTTGTGTCATGTTGCACATTGATTATTGATATTTGCTAAAGAATATCATTGCTGAACTACCATCATACCCATGCCAGAAATGAATGATATGATACGAAGTATTAACAGTAATAATGTAAAATAATAAACTTTATAAAAGGTAACAATATGTAAGAACATTGTGAACTGTCTAGATAAAGGAAAAAAAATTAATGGCTCAATTAATATTGCACACTGTTTATGTCTGACCCAAAGATAAAAGTGTGTATTAAAGTAATATAGTTACTGAATACTGAACTTCAATACAAGATCGCTAAATAGTTATTATGTTAAAACCTTGTAAGATATTTTTGGAGTTACCCAAGGTAACAAAGAAATTAATAATTAACATAAGAATGTACTAATATTATGTTGAAAGAAAAAATTTATAAATAATTTTGATATAATAATGGAACAAATACACGTATAAATGTCATTGCTGCTAAATGAATTAATTTGTAGTAAATTATGATCTTGTATAAAATGTTATATCACGTTAAAACTGTGAACTGGTAAGTTACTATCTCTATCTCAGCTGTGAAACTAAGTGACTCTTGACTTTTTTGTCGAATATGTTTGAGCTCTGTATATCTCTCAGATCTTGCGGGAGCCTGTTCCAGAGGTGCGAGGCGGTCACAGAAAATGATTCAGAAAATAGTTTGGTTTTATATTGAGGGATCTAGAAAGTATTACCATTTTTGAGCGGGTGTTAATATTATGCAAGGAATGCATGTAAGAGAAGCGATTACGTAAATGTCTAGTAGTAGTATTGCGCTGGGTTTTATTCAGCAGAGTTAAGGAGTGTGGATTACGCCCTTGCGAGAGTTTCAGCCAATTTGTTTTATTATAGAAAACACTGACATGGTCTAGGCTTGAGGTTATAGACCACGCGGACACATGTGTTTTCCAAGCGCTGTAGACAAAGCTTTAAATGTTGTGATGTTACTGCAGACCACGTAACAGAAATAAAAAATAGGTAAAATTAAGGCCTGGATCAAATTGTTTTACTTTTGTGGGGGAAAAAATGTCTTAAGGCGCTTAATTGTGTAACAAGCAAACTTGACCTTCTTACAGATAGACGATACGTAATACTTCCAGGTGAGAGTTTAATTAAATATGGTACCCAGATTTTTTACTGTGTGTGTGAAATTTACTGTCGTACCAGCAAACAGAACATGTGGGGGAGTGACCTTATTAGTTTTTGACAGTAACTCGGGGGAGCCAAACATTATACATAGGATATTTTGATGGTTAATATTAAGTCCATTTTCTAGTGCCCAAACAGATGCAGCGCGTATATCATGGTTCATGTACTCGTACAAAGTGTTACTGTTATATGCGTAACGTTGCACACCATCTGCATACGTGTGGAACTCCTACGCACAAAGTTTCTGGGCAGGTCATTTATAAAAATGGGAAATAGTAGTGGTCCAAGAATTGAACCTTGAAGTACACCTGAGTTTACTTGTAGCCAGCTAAAACTAGTGCGGTCTACAACAACACACTGATTACGCATCGTTAAATAGGAGCCATCTTGCATTGGTTATGATAAAAGTTATACAGTGATTGTAATTTCGCTGTTAGTATTTCATGATCTACTGAATCGAACGCTTTGATAAAATGAAACAGAGTGAGTAAAATTCTTTTCCTGTTATCCATGGCCCATCTTAAATAGTCGGTAACATGTAAGAGCACGGTTGTAGTGCTGTGAAGAGGCCTAAAGCCAGAATGATGATAATTTAGAAAATCGTAAGCAGAAATGAAATTCGAAATTTGTGTATGAACGAGATACTCTTAGGCTGTAGACGTAGCCAGCAAAATGCTTATGGGGCGAAAGTCAGCCGCAGTTTTAGTAGCACTTGTCTTTGCAATGGGACGAATTTAAGCTAGTTTCCAGGAAGAAGGTAAAGTATTCTGAGCAAGCGATGCATTAAATTTGTGGGCGAGAGTTGGGAATATGGCGGGTAGTATTAGGTCAATAATATTGATCGACATTTTGTCACATCCTTCGGCTCCTGATTTGATACACTTTGCTGCGTGGAAAGCGTCAGTACATGTTACCGGGTTAAAAGAAAACTGACTGCTATCATCTTTGCTCTCTGCTACCAGACGGGCGAGACACTTAATTTTTAAAATGGGATCTACATTATTCCAAGCGCTGATGAAGTATTCATTTCCTTGGGTGGTACAATACACTTGTATTCAGAGCTTTTACTGGATATTTGGTCCGTACTGCGGAATTTTTTCTCCACATTTTACAACTACTTTCCTGTTCCATGGAATGGAAATATCGCAGTTTTGTATTACGTATTTGCTGGGTGAACTTGTTGCGAAGAAATTTGTACGCTTTGTAAACGTCTTAGGCATCGTCTACACAGGTTTTTAGGTGAATTATGTCCTATATTTGGCCAGAGTGGCATCCCGCCATGCCATAAGCTGCTGTATGTGGGACGTCATCCACAGAGTTAGAGGGCGCGTGCACACTAGGCAGAGAAATAATAATCTCATTCAGTATCTCAACTTGATCATATTTAAGAGACTGAGACTCGACTTCGTGCCAATCCAAATTCATTGCATCCATAAATTGTGCCTGCGGATTTAGGCGTTTGAGATATCTATATGTGATTAATTAAGGACTAAATTTAGGAACACGCACGAAATAAGACACATGGATAAGATCATGGTGAGATAGTCCTGGGGCAGAAATCTGACCATGTGAAACCACTTTCCCTGGCTTAGATGTGACGGTAAAGTCGAGCCACGTTTCAGTTTTAGGGCTAAAATTATTTGGCTCCAAGTGTGTTAAAATCTCCCATAATTATTACATTCTCAAATTATTATGTATAGGTTGACAGTGCCGACTCAATTTCGTCAACATTTTTTATTCCAGGTGGTTTGTAGACAACTCCTAACAGTAAGTTTATATTATTGGCAGTGGTACTGAGGAATAGAAACTCAAGGGAGCCTCATATTCACTTGGTGAAGAGACTATTCTTTCAACTTTAGCATCGCTTCGTACAATTACAGCTACTCCACCGCCCCTCTTTTTGGTGTGATCATTTCTAAATAGTATTTACCCAGATGAATGTACGAGGGTGTCTGAACGGGACAGGACGCGCCATGTTTCAGAAAAAACAACAGCATGGAACTTAAGGGTTGAGAAAATTTAATGAAATTCATTATGTGACTAAGTAATGACTGTGCATTTACATGCGCGGTATGAAAGGCTCGTGAGTGTTTACAAAGTTGTTGTAGGTGCTTGCTGACGCTAACAGGTGTCGTCCACAATGGTGTGGGGTTTGAATGGGATGGTACGAACATGTCATAGTCACTAATGTTGCAGATGTCCTTGAAACAGGCTGGCACGGTTAGCGAGAGATCTCTAACGGGACTACCCATATGCATGGATATTTTCAATGCAAGAAAGTCCCCAAGTACACATTACTAACACAAATGCAAAAGAGATTGAAAATACATGCGGCAAAGTATAAGAAACGTAGTTACCAGAGCTACAATACGTAACAAGTGAATGACAGAGAATTGGCCTAAAAAAAACTTGCCAGAGTATGTGAGTGGTAATAATACAAATAAATTGATACCAACAAGTGAAATCAGTGTGTACATAATTAACATATAATAATTACGCTCGTGATAAGTTACGAATAAGAAGAAAAGAAAGAAACAAAATATTATTTCCTTAGCAACAAAAGATTGTTGAAATACTAGAGTAAGGAAGTAGATTAATTGGTAGTTTATAATTACGCTAATTCGCTGCTCGCGTCACTCAACTTTCCACAGTTATTCTGCTACGGTGAAGTACATGCGGCGTGTTTCTGTCTTCACTGATATACTCTGTTTCATATAAGTTTGGATAAATTTGACAGTAACTTATGGACAGTAATTTTTAGTATTTTGGGGTTTGTTACAC
The DNA here is from genome assembly GCA_003012365.1 of Medauroidea extradentata. NCBI lineage: Eukaryota > Metazoa > Arthropoda > Insecta > Phasmatodea > Phasmatidae > Medauroidea > Medauroidea extradentata. The sequence continues at coordinate 11,414 of PNEQ01049250.1, forward strand.
AACGCAAGACTTTTTTAGCTCTAAAATGAACCAGTAATGCCAATTTCATCATTTGTACTGCAATGTTTGTCTTGTATATTAAGACAAATAACAAAATATTACAAATTATTGTCCATAAGTTGCTGTCAGATTTATCAAGTTTTATATAAAATGGAGTATAACTTGCCGTTCGTAGTCCAGACATTGTTGATGCCATACTTTTGGATCGCCGCATTAAGAGGACGTGGTACATAATTCAACGCTAAAACACTGATCTATAACTGTAGGTTTCTTGAAGCTAATTTGCAAAAATTAAACAATAGCAATCCTAGACAATAGTTTTAGCCAACGTTTTAAACCAAATTGTTTATAATGTTACCAACTTCTTAGGCACAATATCCCTGACGCCGGAACCTCATGCATTTAACTGCGGTGCAAGAGATTTCGCGTAACGAATGAGTAATTTTGGATAAATATTGGCAAATACCGTTATCTAGGATTGTCATTGAGTATTTTATACATAATGGCTTCGAAAAAATCGTAGAAATCAAGTGAAATTTTCAGCGTTTATTTATCTACCACGCACTCTTAAGCAGGGAGAGTCGCTCCGACGTCAGATCTTCACGGATCGTTATCCCACTTTTCGCAAGTAACCGTTTGAAATCTTCTGGAGGACCGCGGTGGCCGAGGGGTCAGACCTCTCACCAAGGCGATCCGGGTTCGATTCCCGGCGGGGTTGGTCCCCGGATTTTCGCATGTGGGAATCGTGCCGGATGGTGCCGCTGGGGGACGGGTTTTCTCAGAGATCTCCCGTTTCCCCCGTTCTTTCATTCTGGCGCCGCTCCATACTCACCTCATGTCACCCCCCACCAGCTCTGAAGAACTCGATGTTGAGCGCTGATCAAAAATTTCTCACTCACTCTTTGAAAACATTGTTGCGCCTATGGCATGACATAAATTTAACCTTTATCGGCCTTGGTTTTTCACTCCTCTTTACGCCTACTCTGTGACTCCGGTCTATGTCATCAAGTGTCACGTGGGTTACTTTAAGTTAAATATGCACAACTTTGAGTACCAACTGATCTGTGTTTCACGAGCTACCTCCAGCATTCCAAATATTCTCAGATTAGCGCGTCGCTGGTACGGCTCCAAATCGCCCTGCGCCAAAACAAGTTTGTCAAAGTGCGTTCTTCATTTGTCATTAATTATTACTCAGTCATCTGGAAACATTAATTGATATAAGTAAGCGCTATGTGCTTTTAAAGACGTATTCTACTAATATAAGACTGTAGTCATAAATACATATTTTTGAAAAACGTTGTGTAATGTTTTATATTTCAGTTTGACTGATATTCGTTTATTCATTTTCGGTTTGCTTAGTCACGTAGGCCTACAGTTTAGCCAAATACCGATTGCTTACGTGTAACATTTTGCATTTTTTTTCACATAAACATTACAAATATTTAATATTTAATAAGTTAATGTAACAAAATATTTAGGAAATATATCTAATCTTATTATATTTACGTGACCGTACGTACATTTTCACAACAAATTTTACATGATATTTTTATTACAGAAACACACAAATATTTTATGTATACTTTTCACTGGACTTGACTTGTTAGGACGTTAATTTCGGCTGCTGCTGTCATTCCACTGTTTGGCTCCTAAATACGTGAACGATTTTTTGTTCAAAACATACATAAGAGTGCCATGAACAGTGACTCTCATATTAGTTGTTTGACGTGTTATCTGTCTGTGGCCACGTATATATTGTACTTATTGATAAGGTATATTGGTTATTTAAACATTTATTATAACATATCTAAACCCGCGCAGTCTTTTATTGTACATATCCGGCCAAACAGAGTGTTGCGAATATTTGGTTACGCACATTTTTCTTTTTAAAGAGTATTCAAACCACTCACGAGCATTGTGTAGCTTCTGTATTTTATGTTTTAAGAGATTATTCATTTTATATATAAACAGACCCGGGGAATAGCTGAAATAGAATAGAAGCAATTGATCACAAGCTTTAAGTTATACACTTATAAGCAGATCTACTGACTTTGGTGAAAACAATGTTGCATGAACGTGCTTCAATGCCTTATGTGCAGTGATAGGATGTTTTAACTCTCAGCGTCTTGGTGTTATACTGCAGATCACAGGCTGGTGGTATGGCACATTGCCTCTGCGTGAAAACACTCTGCCAAAAACCACGAAGCAGAAGTGTACGTGGGCTCGTAAAGCAATGAAACAGTCTGGTTAAAAAATTATTTTCGATAAAGATCATTAGCTGTCCTTATAATTAATATAACGTTTTAATTTTTGTAGACATTTAAGTCAACTGTACCTTGTTTGCAAAATGTCTATTATTAATGTTAAAAGTGGCTGATTTGTCCACAGTTGTTAACGTTTATATATATATATATATATATATATATATATATATATATATATATATATATATTCATTAATTTGAAGAATTGTGAGCAGTAAGTAATTTGGCGAACATTATACGTACAGTTGTGGGTCGTCTTCGTACTGATGCTACGTTAAATAACTTAGAACGGGAAGATCCGGATCCGATTTATCGAAAATTA
>PNEQ01049250.1:14098-29470 GCA_003012365.1 Medauroidea extradentata
AAGATCCCTGTGACACTCACACTCATATCAACTTAGCCTACGAGAACTTCATCCCCTCACTGGTATCTATTTTTATTGTTTGAGAACGATAATGTAAATAATTTCTCAACATTTTCATAGCATTTAGAGCTAAAACTATGCTGCTTTACAAACAAACTTTCGTGATTTATGGTCTCTAAGGCTCTCCTGAAGTCTAATAATGTTAAATGTTAGTTGCGATCTATCCTTAGCCATATATAGTATTATCTGTTACGTCCAGAAGTGGCAATGTTATCACTGTGATGAGGACGAAAACCAGACTGCACAGTCAACTGGAAAATGTGTATATTCACAGTAAATTTTCCAGTTATTTTCCAGCAATTACAGTTGTTGAAACTGATCCATTGGGTATGTCGAAATGTACAGACTGCATCAGTGAAACAACTCACTGATTAAGACAAGAAAGTTTTACTAGTTGGAACAGAAACGGATCGTTATTTACTGTAGGCCTACAAAAAAGCGTAATTTTACATTGAATGCCATTCTACTTTATCTAAATTATGTTATTATCTCAAGAAACGTATGCACCAAAATTAAAATACTAAGAAAAACACGCCGGTATCAGCCTCACGACAGCACGTCACTCTAACACAACTAACCACAAGTCAACAGTGAACGTACGGCTGTAAAAAGAGTTGCCTTAAAATTATCTTCTTATTTCTGTTTACAAGTCATGTTTGTTACTTTTGTTCATCGTGTTCTTAATAATATACTGTTTGTTAGTAAATTGTGAATATAGCAAAGCCTCTTAACTGCAGAGTCAGCAACACAGCGAAACTGTATATTACTAAAGCTCAACTATCACAACAACTGAACAACAAAAATACTTATTTATATGTAGACCTACTGGAAATATAACTGTATATTTAAATATAATTTGTCATAGTACGTAAATCACTTTGAAACATAAGGAGGCAAAAATTGTTAGCACATCTGCTTTAGAAATTGTAGTACACTATTTATTTCATCTAGATAAAATCACTTGCAAATGATGACATGATATATTAGTACAGATTTAAACTGTAATATTCAAATTACAGATTGAATAGTAGAATTTGTACTGATTTAATTGTGAAATACACATACTATTTCCATTTCCTACCTTAATAAGTTATTTTCTCCTTTTCATCAATCAACATTGGCAAATTAACAGATTCTCCCGAGAAAAACATAGAAACTTATTCAAACTGAGAAAATACCTCTGGTTCCACCAATTATAATTTCGTAATACAAATCATTCACAACTAAGTCGCTTGATAATTGCTTATTAATGGTTTTACCAAGCAATTTAGAGGTTACGGAATGTTGTACTTAAAGAGTCCTTTAGTTATGCTGGGAGATTAACTAATGTGATCGATTTTATTGTAGCTAGTTGAAATGTGTCAGATTACACTAAGCAGTTTATTCTGTATTTTTGTCAGTTTTTCATGGTACACAGTATTGTGTACACATATGTGTCATATTGTTGCGTGTTGGGCGGGCAGCAGACACATTACATCATGCTGGGTGGTCAGCACTGTGAGTCAACCAGTGATGTCAAGGGTTTTCGCAACTATGTCGTAACTCCCGAGAGACGTCATTGGGGTTCCCCGATGACGCCAATGCGTATATGCGACTACCAACAATCACGAGTGAGGTGGTGTCTATTTTTAGATCTCAGGTCATCATGTTTCATCAGCCATGCGCAACATGAGTCAGTCAGGAAGTGATAGTCGGGATGTGACAGTCAGGAAGTCTTAGTGAGGAAGTGATAGTCTAGTGGAGTCTGGAGTCTGAAGTCTGAAGAGGGGCAGTGCCCTTAGGGGTGGCATTGCCACTGGGCGGCGATGGACGTCGTGAGAAGTGACGGGCCGAGAGGAGACACACAGAGATGAGGACCCAGCTCATTGAGGGCGGTATCACGACAGCGTCGAGGCTGATGCAACATCGGCGGAACTGACAAGGTGTGGCATCACGAGGATGACAACAAGGCGGCAATGGTCGGTGCCGAGGCTGAGTAGCATCAGCGCCCTGCAGAAGGGACAGACAACACTAAGGTGTTGTGTATCGGCGCGACTGAACTGATGATGTGTGGCGACTCGAGGATGGCAACACGGCGGCGGTGGTTGGTGTCGAGGCTGTGTGACGCCAGCGGGCTGCAGGAAGGACGAACAACACTTGTGGTGTTTTGTTGGAGTGCTGCAGAGGTGGTGAGCTGTGGAGAACAACACTGACGGTGTTGTGTCGAGGAGGGCAGTAACTGGCTACTTGAGAAGACTGTCTACCTGGTGATTCAAGAGAAGGAGTGCTTCGAGAGTTCGCTATTGGTCCTGCTCGGTGGAGGTGCTAAGCTTGTGCAGAGAGGCTGGCGAGGACATCTTGGTGATGTCAGGAAGACGTCTTGGTGACGTCGGAGTCTACTGCGAGGCTACAGGCACATACTCGGAGCAGTACTGGGTGAGACAAGAGGGCTTCTGCTGCGGGTCGATAGGCGAAGGAGGTGCGCGACGGGAGTCAAACCGAAGACCTCAAGAGTGAAGACAGTGGTGCACTCTGAGTGTTGCACTGTACATGGTGAGCCATCCTCCCTTAGGACTGTTAAGGTTGTATATTGTCACTATTTGAGAGACTCTTGATTGGATACATGACTGAATTTTTATTGTGATTTGTAGTCTTTAATGTATTAATGGTGGATATTCTTGTGCTTAAATTGTCAAAGTTAATTAACATTCTGTGTCACAGTACTAATTGTGTGCATAACTAATTGTCTTGTGAGAGTTACTGTTGATTACTGTTTATGTGTATTGCGTAGCTTTATGAGCTATTAAATCCAGTACTTAATTTAACTCTTATTTCTAATAATAAAACCTCTATCCCAAAAGAACTCATGGGAATTGCCCACATGAAAAGTTTATGCGCCAAACTTGTAACAATATTTATACCAATCTCGTTTGTTCCGAACACAAGTACTAACCGAATGAATAACTTTATGTTCATTACTCTGAGATAAGGTTTGAAAGCGAGAAGCATGTTAATTAAGATATCTTTGTAGCCTAATTTGTTTTCATTTTGAGTCGATAGCCGTGAAACTTTTCTGCAATGTAAGAAATATTTACTGCTTTTATCTGGGTGTTGTAGGATTGGCTGTAATGTTTATTTGTTCGGTTGATTTAGCTTTGAAGTGGGAAAAAATTCACGCCAGATTGTTTATGACTAACTTAGCTCGACGGATAATATATTTCACAGTTACACTGTGTTTTATAACTAATAAAGTATGCATCCTGTTCAGTGTTTCTGTACAATTTTATGGCCCCACCCCTTTGACTGTTAATATAATTCCATGTGATCCAAGGATTATCTTTGTTTTTGTATCACTTTAAATGGTACATGGGTGTGAAATATGCGAATTACCGGTATTTAAAACCTGCATTTCTCATCAATACTCATACTTTTGACAGTTGGTTGTACCAACTTAATATTTTTTTTTAGCTGCTAGAAGAACAGATTAAGGCTTATTTGTTTATAACTACGTCTTGAACATGTAAATTGTACACTAACCAGAGTTATGTAACTGTAACTAATGTAAACAAGGTTGTTGTAGGTGAAGTAGGTTAATAAGTCATGCTGCCCTACGTGTGGCACCGGCTTCATTTCTTACTTGCGTTATTAAATGCTTTCTTCTGAAAGCACCGTTGCTCTAGTCGGGTTAGTTACCACTTACTTGAAAATGTAAAGTAAAAACATTGTAAGAAAGTGCGTTAGACGTTGCTGTTTTCATTTCACATTTCTATAATAATCTTCTGAGTAAACAATCTTTCACATTTTATCAGCGAGTTTTCTGAATAAGATTCGAAATGTTTAAGCTCTCGATATGATATAGGAGGTGATTTCGTCACGATTGTACTTAAACACACAGCTGTTCTCAGACTGTTGTGAAAGTATTATATAGCAAATCCTCCTCTATTTCGCCCACCTATACTGTCTCTCCTAATTAATTTGTATTTTCTTAATTCCCACTACTGCTCTAAGCACTGCCAGTAGTAACTATATTTCGCTAGTCGTGTAAATGTGGACAAGATTGCTTACTGTGTTGTGTGTTAGACATCGTCGTACATTTAAATGGTTATTTTTATATTAAGGCATTCGTTGGGAAACATAGATTACCGCTGATCGACTGACTTCAACGGACAGAACCCCAGTAGCTATGAGAGGTCGCATGTGACCTTGAGGAGAAGGCGGACCAAGAGGGTACCTAACGGAACTGTGGAATGCTTGCCTGCTGATGTGAGATGGTTATGGATGGTTACGGATACATGATTAGCAACTTTCGTGCTTGAACTGAACCTACAAGGACACAAAACAAGTCCACGTGACCGCCTCGTTGAACGTTTTTAGCGCGTCCGAGGCGAAGTGCGGAAGCAGTAAGGACGACACAACACGCGTATCACGCCTCCCCTAATCCTCTATACTTGGCACAAGTCACTTAACTGAATATTTAATATTATTATTCGTAACGTTTTAAAAGGTACACAAAAATTAAAGTCCAATTGTTCATTTATTTTGTAACATAGGCCTATTCATTAATGCGAAATAACAAAACCATTAAAAATCCTATTATCTCGGATAAAATTTACATATGAACAACATTAACAATTATAGTGATGCTTAGTTAAATACCTGAACATATATCTCGTATTTCTCGAAATTCGACACCTTAGGGGGTTAAAAGGGGAGAAAAATGAGGTATATTTCAATGAATCGATGATACCCCTCAAATGGAACAAGACATCATTAAGGTTTCCACTTAAATCTGACTCCGATAAAAAGGTAAAAAAAAAAAAAAAATGGGAATTCAGGATTTGACTTCATTTGGTAAAAAGATGTGAAATATGTTTTACATAAATCATGTATACCTATAGCACCCACTGCGACAGAGAGTTGCGCTTCAGAATTATGATTACGTATATACCAGGAAAATTAGTGATATCATATTTTTTCCTAAATGTAATCCGTTACAAGCGTAAAGAGGTGCGATTTAATGAATCGTCGACATAGTTTTTTAATAAATGGACCATTATCATTATATTCTTACACAAATTTCTGACATTAGATATGAAGAAATTTCGAAATCTTGACTCCGAATGGGTGAAAAGGGTCGTTACTACACTGCAGAAATACCGTACGGTCAAACGTATAATAACGCCGAAAATCAGATTGACCACAACGCCGATGGCAGATTTGACCTTAACGCCGAAGGCAGAATTGGTCATAAACCGAAACGCGAACTGACTACAATGTCGAAAACTAAGCGTGTTGTCTACCAGCCCGGCATTAAACTGTTTCATTTAAATTTCACAGTTGCTCTTGCTTGGAAACAGTAAGACTGTATTTGTTGTTTATTAAATGCAACAATTTTTTAAAAATATTTTATGACAATATCTTTGTAGTGGTGATGAATCGCCGTGTGCTGCGCAACACCTCGAGTACACCGCTGTCTTCACTCTTGAGGTCTTCGGTTCGACTCCCGTCGCGTACCTCCTTCTTCGCCCGTCAGCCCGCCGCAGCAGTCTTGGTTCGTCCAACACTGCTCCGAAGGTAGCCGCCTGCCGCCTCACAGTAGACTCTGACGTCACCAAGATGTCTTCACCAGTCTATCTCCACAACCATAGCACCTTCCTCTAGCACGACCAATAGCGAACTGTCCTCGAATTTGTCGATTCAGCCCTTATATACTCCGGCCAAACTCCAGGGGTTCCCCGAATTACATGGGTCCAAAAATATACATTTCATCATGTTTCGGACGTGACTTTTGAGTCTTGTATGCCGCCTCGTAGGGTAAAAGTGCAGTTGGAACAGGTATCTATGACGTAGTTTCGGCGTGACTTCCATCACGTAGCCGCCTACCTCGTGAATCATGGGCCAGTCCACACGGTGTTGCGACACAGCTTCCAACCACCTGGCCCTCACAAACAGCATGTAACACTAAAAATTGTTTCACGGAGTTATTTAAAAAATCAGCTGGCTAACTAACTAATTTGATTTTGTTGTGAACAATATTAGGAGAGGGGTAAACTTAGATCACAAGGAAACGCATAGCGGAAAGTGTACTCCGTTCACTGGTGAGATAAGATAACTGCAACTGGGAGGTCTCTTAGTAGACGCGTGCTGTAATAACGAGTGGTGCTGGGACAAAAACCGTGCAAAATTGTCGAAGCAAGGCACAAAACGAATAAAGTTGTTGTTCCGAGCCAAACAAGTCTTCCTATTACATGTTGTCCTTAACTTGCGGAATTTTATCTTTTTATTATAAAACTAAACTCTTTATTGTTTATACCTGGCTCAATAATAATTAAAGTGACCCATTTTCTTAAACAACAGCAGAACATTTCTCAAAACCATGTCATAATTAAACAGTTATACTTACATAGTAGCCAAGATTTATAATGATAGCTCATCGTGTTTGTGAGATTTTAAGAGTACTTATTGGATAAATAAAAAATAAAATAAGAAAACACTGCAAATTTTCACCAACTTCATTTTTAATTTAAAAAACTCCGAAATTAGTTTCTACGCATAGGTAACTGTTTAAAGTAAACGTTTATGAGATATCGAGGATATCGCTCAAATAAATCACTTTACACCTCCTCAATTTTTGAATTTAAAAAGAAAATCCTTCTTAGTGGGGTTATAGAGGTGAGTGAGTGGGTAAAACATTGGGTTTCGCATTAAAGAGAGTGTGGGTTTTAATCCCGAATCCGGCAATCCTGAATTCTGTTTTCGCCATGTGGAATTTGCTTCTCGCGAAGGTGAAGGGTTCGAGTACCATCAGGGTAACTCGGATTTTCACGTGTGGAAATGTTCATATAAGGTTGAAGTTTCTTGATTATTGCTTTGTTTAGTGAAATATGTTTCGTTATATTTGACTTGTTTACATTCAGTTGTACTGAAAAAATATACTCAACAGTGTTAAACTATAACGAGCCATGTCCAACTTTTTTAATTATAAGGAAGGCAGCGATAGTTAAATCACATTCAGTAAACATGAATATAACACGACAATATCTCAAGGCCACGCAATTTAGTTTCTACTTTTTAGCGATAATTTTTTATCGCCTAAACGAGAGCAGATATCAAAGATCTGTCTGGCAGTTTTGTTAAAATCGCCTTCTCCAAGTTGGCTGATTTGTTCAAGCGTGTGTGGACTCGGACCAGCTTCTGGACATCATCCGAGCAACGAAAGGAGCAAACGTAGAGATCTATTGACAATTGTGTAAAAAAAACATGTACAATAAGTTTTACGAACATAATTCGTTTCATCCACACAAATGGTTTACTTTTCCACGGAAACTGTAACTTTATACATCTTTTGTGGACAATCATCATATTACATGTAGGAATTTATAACAGGTCAATGAAGAAACAAGCCTGCTTCCTCAGACACAGTTTTTAAAAATTGTTCTTGGAAGAGACATCCCAGTAGTCCACACACATAGCACAAGGAAGAGGTTAAGAATATCAGCTAATACAGCGCTAGTATGATTGGCTGTCTAGCTGACTGACTACACATGGGCATCTATTTGCAACATTTGGACCCCCTCTCCCCTCAAAATTCCTAGAATAACATTGCGCTACAAACACTCTTCTGCTTCATGACTGTAGACGTACTTTCACGCAATATTTACAAACAAAAATAGTAAGAGGGCTGGAAAGGTATGCAAATGTGTAGAATAAACAACAAAGGATAAAATCTTAAACTACTCTTCATTATTCGATATTGTTTCCGCCGAGTAGCTGCTTTAATAGCGCTTACCTAACTAACTACACAGCAATAGTTACAGCCAGAGATTTTTGGTAAGAAAAATTTTGCAACTATGTGTGTTAATTCCTAATTCCTTATGTGCGCATATGATGTTCTACTTCATGGTTACTGGCAGAATGTATTATTGCACAGACGTTGCTCATTTGACTGTGCCAACATTAACAAGGTTACTGCGACACCACACGTTTGTGATTTGCTGGTAGGACTCTAGACGTTGAGAGTTAAAAACAGCCAATCACTGACCATGAAGCAAGGCTTCAGTTATGCATAGCATAGAGCCACAATTTTGTCGCGAAAAGAGTTTTGCAACATTTTGTTACAATGGTTCGCGTGCACCTTGGCAGCTCTGCATCACGGCTATTGGCAGCGCGTCTTTGCTCAGACACGGCACCTCATTTGACTGCACCAATAACAATAAGGATATTGTGACGCAATACGTCTGTGATTTGTCAGTAGAACCTCAAGACGTGTGAAAGTTAAAACGTCCAATCACTGACCATGAAACAGAGTTGCGAATGTGAACATAAGGCATGGAAACCAAATGGTGCAAAAATCTTTTCGCCATAAAATCGTGGCTTCAGTTATGCACAATAAGCATTGAAAATAATGGTTAAAACATTCTTACCTCCAAAAATCACAGGGTCTAGCAAACGTCAATGCGATGCATAGTTTTCGAGACTAAAATAAAAAACCGTTTTATGTAAATTATTTCTACAAATCACAAAATCAATAAACTACATTTTACTGTTAAAATTCATACACTTTTAATAACAGTCACATACACACACCAGTGATTATTAAAAAAATGGCATCCAAATTTTGAAGTTTTTTAAGTTTTGAAAACTTCTCATGCGGAAGCTTCCAGATAATAATTGTTAATACGATAATATTCATGAGACTTAGTTACCATAGGGCTTGGGCTATTATTATAAGACATGTAAACCCGTAAATTTTTCCAAAATACTCACCTCGAATTCGAAAGGACCTTGAATCGGCCATCCTGAATTAAATTTTACAGGCCTTTCCGAATTCGGTGCAGACAAACGCCGCCGTCTGGCCAGGCCGCTGGGCGGTGTGCAGAGCTGCGACTGTTAGCAGATTATTCGAAAACTGCTCATTACACATGAGTGATGTCTGCTTAGGAGTTGCATTTTAAGATTATTACATGTATGTATACCCATTTCAAGTTCACAGCTACCCATTAAAGGATATTTTCTAACGCCTTAAAATAACGAAAATTTGTGTTTTGCTGTTATCTTTTAGCTTATGATAATCTCGGCGCAGAATCTTTTAAAAGGTATATACGTGTTCAAAACACATCTATCTTTAAAAATACGCCATAAAATGGTAGGGTCACCACTGAAAATCTCACAGGCGCTTTGTCGCTAGAAAACTGTACGCCAGTTCAGTGACTGGCAGCTAGAGGCTAGGGTGAGGTGTGATGCTCGTGCTGTGTTGTCTTTACTGCTTCCGCACTTCTAGGCCTTGAGCACGCAAAAATATCTTCACCCAGACGGCCACTTAAACAGACCCTGGCAGACTCCTTCCCCCTTTCCTTCGTGTTTCTTTACCAAGGCCTTGTGCTGTTCGAGAGCACGTAAACGTCCAAATAAGTAAAACGAATATAAAATTAAGGTTCTGTGATTTCTACAGAATTAATTTTCCCAACAAGTGTTTTTAATTTTCTGCACTCAAACTATGCATTGTACAATATTCAGCGTGCATAGCGAGCGAAGCGACGTAACGGTAAAACGTTGGATTCGTGTTCCCGGCTACGGCCATCCTCATTTCGGTTTCCCATAGTTCCCCGGAATCATTCCAACTGAATCATGGGATAGGATTCTTAACAAAGGCTATGGCCGATTCCTTAACATTTTCTTTCTTAAGCTTGGAAAGTGTAATGAACAGAATTTTATTTCTGTTCCTTATTGCCTCTCCAAACAACACAAAACCTTTTCCATACTAGTACAACGAGCCTTTTGTTTTTGTCAAAGATTAGCATTTTTTTAAAATGGGAAACTTGTATAAATACACACGAAAAACAGTTTCGTGTTACACCAGTATTAAAGATAAACTTGTATAGTTAATTTCACAATGCACTTCTTGAAATACGTTTCCAATATTAGACGTTTTCTGTGATAAACGAAAAACATGGCAATTAGTCATTCTATGTGTGTTACGGTGTGTAAACTGCTCTTTCTAAGACAAACTCCCTCCCTTTTTTTTTATTTACCATCGGTTTCTCAAAATAGCGTTAAATGGTGAACAAAAAACCAACTTTGTAAAAGGATGGCCACACATATTATTTTGCAACGTGATGAGGTACCAAGAATAATTTCTTCACTAGTTGAAGATCTCAGTGACACGCAACGTTGCCCATAAAATAGTTATTTCACTCTCCGTTTCCGAAATTTTTATCTCTGTTCGTTCACCTATTTATTTTAGCTTGATATATATTCGAAAATTTTAAATATTTTAATTTCCTTTTTAAATACAGTACTTAAAATTTAAATTTTTTGGTTATGCAACATAACCACTCAAATAAACATAATTAACATTACGAGTAAAAGGCTTATTTTACTATCAGCTACTTACAGCCTTGAAAAGTAACCACTTAAACTTAAAAAAAAAAAATTAATTAAAGCTGAAAATTTTAATTCCTGTTTTATTTTGTACACTAAACAAAATACTAAAATTGTCCAACAATCCCATAAATTAATTCCTGATATTTTAGTGACGCTGTTGATTGGCTGGGCGCTGGCTAGTTTACAGTATTGAAACAGCCATGTTTACTAGAAATGAATTTTGTATGGACATTAAAAAAACCCGTAATGTAAATAAAATAGATGTACCTCGTTTTGTTATTATTGTGTAATCTGGTTTTGAAATTATATTTTAATATCTATAGAGTTGTAAAAATATAGACTGTTACTAACAGCATGAATCTGTCTAGCTAGGTATATAAAATTAATATTAAGGATAAAAATGTCACCGGTGGCGTGTAACAATCTCCAATAGGAAATATATGAAACTGATCGTTATAATATAATTTGTGCAGTTGCAAAAACCTTGGGAGTGTTGCGCAGACTAACAAGTGCCGGAGAGCCAGGTGCGTGAAAAGGAGTAGTGGGGAGATGCTTCCTGCTGATGACAGACGGCTGGCAGACTTAATCCCTTCCGAGAACTGGTTTCTGAATGAACAACATGCATTCCAACCACAGAAAGATGTAGTAAGCCAATGTACTGTCTACCTGCTAGTCAAATCACTTATAGGTCATCAACAGTTTTACCAACTTGTGCGAAACTACAAATGAAATGAAATAAAATGCGTATCCATTGATTTCCGATGTATAAAGTTGTCTATAATTAATAGACAATCTCGCTAATTCACGTGTATACAGGAGCTGAATAGATATAATTACGAATAAGAAGCGTACATAATCACAAGGTAAGAAAAACACAGCCTGCTATATTTTCATGTCGCGAATGGTAGGCCTTTTCAAAATTTAAATTCTCAGGATGTACTAGTCAAGTCAATAAGCTAATTTTAAACAAGTAACTTTTAGGTTGCCAGGTAGGGGAGTGTTTTTAAATAAAATTGAATTATATTTAGCGTTTATAAATAACGAAGAGCGGGAAAAATATTTTTAATAGTACAAATGCGAATTGAACACATGTGTGTAATATTTTTGGGATACATAAATAAGACGATGTATAAGTATAAATAAATTAGTAATTTGTACGTATACAAAAATTTAAGAATTAATTAAGTGACTAGTGCACGAAACGAGATACTAGAATCGTCGTTATTGTGAAGATTATTCGACAGATAATCTAAGAGTTTGTTCATATAAGTACAAGCCAATATTACTTATCTTAAGGGTGCGATCTACCACAATTTTCATCACCTTTTTTATTTTTTATTTGTACCAGATATTTATTTTGTTATTTTAGACACAAAATCTGATTAAATTTGGCTCTCATTAATTTTTTTTTTTCTCTTTGTTTTCGAGTAATTGCTTGTTAAAGTTAAATTTTGCATGTTTCCGTTTTAAAAACTACACTAAAACTAACTGATATACCAAACTCAAAAAACCACAGTGGATAAAGACATTGCAGGCTATAATGTCATGCTCATAAAAATAAAGAGTAAAAATTATTTGCATTTAAAAACAAAATTACTGAATTTTTTAAATTTTTATTTTCAGTTCCAGCATTTTTTTTAATTCAAATAATTTTTATTCTTTAATTTTATGAGCATGTCATTGTAGCCTGAAATGTCTTTATCCACTGTGATTTTTTTGAATTTGGTATATCAGTAGGTTTTCGTGTAGTCGTTAAAACGGAAACATGCAAAATATGACTTTAACAAGTCATTACGCGAAAACTATGAGAGATAAAAAAATTTCATAAGAGCAAACTTTAGTCACATTTTATGTCTAAAATAAGAAAAAAAATCTGGTACAATTAAAAAATTAAAAAATGGTGATGAAAATTGCGGTAGCCACGCCCTTAAGTTCAGTGAATGAGAGAAGAGATTTTGATAATCACTCAACGTCTAGGTCTGGAGCGCTGGAGAGGGGTGACATGATGTGTGTATGGAGCAGCGCCGAAATGAAGAGGCGAGGGAAACTGGAGATCTCCGAGAAAACCTGCTGACCACAGGTATCATCTGGCATGATTCCCACATGCGAAAATTCGAGTACCGGCCCTGTCGGGAAACGAACCCGCATTGCCTTGGTGAGAGTTAAGTTCAGTGTAATAATACACTGTGAATAACGAAAATTATTCTCATCGTATTACAGATAAGTTCTGGTTTCATTATCCTCCACAAGTCTCAATCAACTAACAAAAACCAACCCCTTACAGAAACAGATTTTTACGTAAACGCGAGTTTTTTCGTTGAAGAAACGTATCGAGTACATCAGCTCCGCCGAATCATTTACGCAAAGTTGCGTACTTTGTTTCCATTGAACCAAACTTCGCTTCATAATGTCGTGCACTTTACTTTAAAAATGTAATATTAATAGAACTTAACACACGTGTTCGTATTTATTCTGTATATAGGATATTTTTTCAAGGTATTACACGAAAGTAAAAATAAGCCTTAGATTTACACACATTGTGTTACAATTATTTTGTCTTTTACAAAATTCTCTTTGGCAACTAGTAGCCACAAAGATTTTTTGTAGTACCACAAGATAAGATTTGCAGATTTTACAAATATTTTAAGAAACGTGCAGCAGATTTTTTGTATAGTAGACCTACCATCGAATATATAGGACCTACTATAACAAAAAAAAAAATTTATTTTATTTTTACAAACACATTTTTGTAATACCTTTAACGCAATAAAATTTATAATTACATCAACACTTTATTTGTACCCACTTCATTAAGCTTTCTCAGTAATTCCATCAACAGACTGTTTTAATTTTTCAAGAATGGCAATGGTAGGCGAACCACAAAAAACGCAATGACAGACCACAGTTCTAATCACTATCCCGTTTCCTCCGCCCTTTCATTCCGGAGCTGCTCCATACTTACATAATGTCACCCCTCACCAGCACTGAAGATCTCTATGTTAAGCGCTGACCAAAATCTCTCACTCACTACAACCACTTCACTACCGAATCAGACATGAAGTGGTATACAGAATTTTCAGTTTATTGTTAAGGGGACTTACATTCTTTTCCTAACATTACATAGCCAGTGAGTCTTTCTTTTTTAGTTATCGAAATTTCAATAACCCGTAACATGCAAATTCTGACTTTAACATGCCGTTATCCAAGAACTATGCATGGTATTTTTTTTTTTTCAATTAAAAAAAATTGCCCCCTGACAAATAAAAAAAGAAAGTATTTTACCCACTTGTACACCGTTAAGGGCACTGACAGCAGCAATTTCCATCATGTTTTTTTTTTTTTTGTATTTGTACAATATATATTTTTCCTCAATTTAGACACAAGTTGTGGCTAAAATTTGCTTTTATAAATTATTTTTCTCATAGTTTTTGCAAAATGTCTCGTCAATCTAAATATTTCCATGTTACTGTTTTATGAACGCCGCTTAAACCAACTGACAAACCAAACTGAAAATAAGCATTCACAGAGAATAAAGATTTCAAAGGCTACAACTTCTATATGAAAACCATAAAAAAATTGTATTTAAATAAAAATACTCTCCTGTGCTAATTAACTGTATGCATGCTGGTAGCACGCAGGCTACCTGTCTCTACAAGCTGAAAGACGATACTAAGTAGGTATTGAAAAAAAATGTTCACATTAACACGGACTAGATTACACACAAAAATAAAAAGACAATTAAACTACCCTATCAACTGTCAGCATGTGTGTGTATGAGGAACATTGTTTTTATACTCTTCATATGACAGTTTCCAAGGCCAATAACCACATTATAAAAACGAAATTTGGAAATGTCAGATAATATTTTCTTCGTTGTACATTATTAACTGTAAAGTGTTTTCTTGTTACTATTTCAATAAACATTTTATATTAAACTAATTAAAATATATGTTTATGTTATCACTTCTTTAGAAATGCCCTGTCAAAATATTAATTTTACTCCATAATGCACAACCGTACGTATAGCTCACGTTTAACTGCGTAGTGGTAACTATTGCATAGGTGGGGAGAGAGATAGAGAGAAGAAGAAAGTTTCTTGGTGGTGGAACACAAACGTATAAATGATGCATTATAGTCATCTAACATTTACAATGAAGATTTAAAGAGTCTTACAAATTACAAATTCGTTATATTCGATCCACAAGAGTACAATTGATGCTGTTAGATTAACAGACTACCTACATAAGGAAGTTTGTGTGCGAAGCGAGTAACCGAGTGCGTGCTAATGATAGCGCTGAATGATGCATATATGTAGCCAGTTCACTATAATATGAATACTCGGTAGAAGTTGTATTTAATTAAAATTTAAAAAAATGTTTTATTGGACCATTAGATGTAAACTTTTTAGAATTTAGAGTGTTGAAACTTTTAGACTGGTTTTTAGTTACATGGAAGTTGTCATATTAAAATCAGTAAACATGGCTGCAAAACGGCCGAAAGAAGACTTTATGCAATGCTCACTTTATGGTGAACGGCTTATAGCAGTAGGCAATGAAATTTACGTGCGATGTTTTTGTGTAAGGTATTTTCTATACAACTTAAATAATCTCGAAAGTCATTTCAAATTAAAATTATACTTAATTATAACAGAATACTTATTTTCATTGGTATTGTTTCTTGAAAGTGTAGAACTGATATTTCATCTTAAGAGATTGACTGTAGTTAACTATTGAAAATGCAAAGAATTGTAAAAAAAAAAGTCTTGAAGAGACTGTTTTTAAACGCATTCTCGCAGTATTTTGGGAAAACTCTTATTAAGGATTACTCTAGTTTCCGTATTAGAAGATCAGGATCTCCTCGATTTTAGATTGAAATGTGTTTCGGTGATTTGTAATAAGAGTTCGTCTCCATACTCTATTGCTGAATCGGAAGACACGAGTCGAAGGTTTA
>PNEQ01049251.1:0-29373 GCA_003012365.1 Medauroidea extradentata
TATACACAAAATTTAAATGTTGCAGTATGTTTACTAATTTTGAGTTTTTCATCATATTGCTTTCGTTGGCATTATTTTCTGTGTGTTCTAAAACCCTAGGATAACTCATCCCCCTACAGCCCTTGAGCAAACATTTCTGTTATCAAAATATGCACTAAAGGAAAGTAGGCTGATTAGTTCTGTATAGATCTACTTGTATGTACTTAAGTTAGCATTATTTACATTAAAAAATACAAAAAATATATTTATATACATAAAATTCTAAATCCAGGGGGGTTGGCATTTGCCCCCCCCCCTTCCTGTAGCCCCAAATGACGCCCCTGCAGGTAGTGCAATGCACTGATCACAAAAATGTATCGCACCAAACTTGCAAGGCTTTAAATAAAACTGTTGTTCGTTTGTACAGCTTCATATTACACACTAATATGTGAAACTAAATTATAATGTTGTGGCAAACCGGAACGACAAACAATGTTCTCAAAAGTTATTTAGCAACTATATATATAAATGTCGCATTTCCTGTCAGGTTAGTATTTTAGAACGCGATAATGCTATTAATATTAAATGTTATATACACGTAGATTGACATTTACGCTGTACATGTACTGCTAACGATCGCGTGTGTAAAGCTTGGATACTTACCTTTGTAATTTAACTCCTCTTGTTTCCGCGTCGTCAAAGTAATTAGAGTTGAAATAATTTAATACCATGAAAGTATCAACTTGCGGTAAGTTATCCGACTGTGCTTTTACAAAACCTTTCTCCATTTCTTAGTAATAAGTATATAACGGTAGGTACGAGTTACAGCCACATTTCACAACGTGCCGGCCAACAATCATACCCGGCGCCGCGCAGGCGGAGCGAGCCGTGCCTGGTCAGTGACGTCACGCCAATGCGGGCGCGTTTCGCTGTCACGTGATAATCGCCGCGTAAATAGCTACTTTTAATTCAAAATAACTTGCTCCACACAGATTTTTACGCAAAAAACGTTGTGTAGATACTCTTATAGTTGTGTTAGAATGCGCCTCTTGAAATATAGACAATATTTATCACATCGGCATGTTGCCCATTGTGAATACCAAAACGATTGCTGTATTAATATTTTGATTTTAAATTATTCAAAAAATTATTTAATTGTTTTCAAAGTTGATTACCCTTACGCCAAAGTAAAGAATATTTCATAAAACGTTATATATAATCGAATGTGTGTTTGATATATATGTTGAGCAAACATTCAAAACCAGACATGTCCACAAAATTCGAAGCTGAGTTAAACATGATTTCCAGACAATAATGGTGTAAATATTCTTACAGTGAATTCGTACCTACATACTTGAATTACTGTAACTATACAAAATCAACTTAAACAATATTTTCTACAATTTTTTGTACAATATTAACAATTAATATACATATATAATATAAAAATAATATTATTTTTATTTAATAGAGTTTGAATTAATATATTGACGTGCCATATTTCTTCGTATGACTGCCAAATATGTAGCCTATAGACCCTTTCACTAGTCAAAACCGCATGCTATATACAACATCTCAGCTCGTTTTGTAAAAACTATTGAACTTACGAAATAATGGTTTGCAGGATATTAAAATTTGATGTTTCAGCGTAGACACACATGGTTTATTAACCACGTGCTCTTGAAAACACACCACGTGAGCATACTTTGATAATTTTATGTAAACATGGTTATTTTCGAAAAAAACGAGTACTGTATTTACTATTTTTTCCCTCATAAACTAACTTACTTACATAAAAAAATCCACATCCATTGGAACGAGCTAAGTTTATAGACAATATGGCGATTTTTTGATAAAATTTGTTTCCATAGGATTCACTTTAGAGCAAGTTGAAAGAAACTGTATTTCTAGCTTCCATCGCTAGCGCGGCGCTCCACTTCTGGGTAAGGTACAAAATGTTAGTTGTCCGTACTGTCCAAATACAGAGCTCTAATTGAGATACCATCAACCCCAAGATAACATGCCTTGGCAGCAGCAAGCTTGCCTTTTTTATCTCTCCTGGTGTGTTTGAGGGGGTGGGGGAAGAAAAAAAAGAATGACCCTCTTTTTTTTCTTCCTTCCTTTCCCATGTAAAGATAGCTGGAGCCCTCAAATATCTTTCCCCAGGTGGGGGACGGGGAAAAAGCTGAGAACAATGACACCTTATTTATTTCTTCCCCTTGGACTGATAGGAAAGGTGGAGAAAAAGAAAAGGAAGAGGAGTAATGATGGAGGAACCTGGCCATGTGAACATTCTCTCTCTGCTTCCTACTCTTGACACCCATCAATTTAAGGCTTTAACTTTGCCTTTCACCCACCCCCCTTCCCCTCGCCACAACTCGATGGACAGCTGACCTTTCTTTCACGTATTTTTTTTTCTTTTTTCCGTGTATAGTTCGCTCCCCCTGAATTTTTATCAATTGTTTTGGAATAAAAGTGCGTGTTATACACCAGTAAATATGGTATTTACAACTATCTATACAAAAAAAACCTATGTCAATAATGATTTCTCACAATAGATATCAAACAAAGCAAATTACTATTTACAAACAGGTTATAAGCTACATCTACACAAGTTCTCTGTATATGGAAAGTCTTACTAGTCACTCACAATGGTGGACCCAATGAAAGAATACAGATGAATATTTTGTGGCCTAGAAACGCCTTCTTCCTACACCCTTGAACACTCGTCGCAACCCAATACTTCTCGTCACTATCACTTGAATTCGCACCCGGCACCTGCCAGTCAAAAACTCACTCGCCTCTGCCGCAGCTCCCCCTTTTATACCTACTCCAACATCTCAAATTCTCTTGGCAAGTCTCTGATCTTCAACCTCCTGGAAAGGCGTCGCTTCAAAGCCAAGCACCAACCTGAGAGATAAAGAATGAACAGGAACACTCCAGATCATGATATCTCCTTCTGTTACCCGATATTGGGTAGGCAGGTGGTCGCCACCGCACATGGGCGGCACAATGTACGCGAACCTCTGTTATTGCCGCTGCTATATCACCTTACACTTCTGTCAGATTACAGTGGCGTGCAGATTGTTATCGTGGAGTAATACAATCCAAACAGCACACAAGGAGGTCTTTTTGCACTGCCGCCACTGTATTGTATTTCGCCGCTCTGCCAGACAGCCACGG
Organism: Medauroidea extradentata; assembly: GCA_003012365.1. NCBI lineage: Eukaryota > Metazoa > Arthropoda > Insecta > Phasmatodea > Phasmatidae > Medauroidea > Medauroidea extradentata. The sequence goes on from PNEQ01049251.1 coordinate 3,163, forward strand.
AGCCAAGGAGTGGGTAGGAAGAGGGGGGTGTCCAAGCTCCGCCACCACTGTATCGTACTACACTGCCCAGCCAGACAGTCGCGACACGCAACACGGCCCCTCCTCAAGTCTGTTCGTCCCGAGCAGACACAACAGACTCTGGTCCATCATAGAGAGACAGTCTGTCATTATGCACAACCTTGCGTTTTCTTGTCCGAGAGCCCTTGCAAACAATCCGGAAGACCACATCATTTATCTTCTTGACAATCTGGTAAGGGCCTTCCCAGCATTTCTGCAGTTTCGGACAGTATCCTTTACATCGCTGTGGGTTATATAGCCACACCAGCTTCCCTTCTTGAAATGTCTTTTCAGGTCCCCTCCGATCATACCTTGTTTTCATCTGGTCGCTGTTGACTCTTAAATGTTGCCGAGCAAAGCCATGAACTGTGCCCAATTTTCGACACAGTTCATCAGCATACACCATCGGTGAAGCAGGCTGTTCTACTTCTGCTGGCCTTCTGAAACAATAGATCACTTGGAAGACGAATATCATACCCTAATAGCATCTTCGAAGGTGTTACTCTTGTGGCTTCAATGGACAGCTGATTAATATGCAAGGAGAAACAGGAACACCTTGGAGCCCCAGTCCTTTTGATTGTCGGCTACACAAATGGACAGATACTGTTCTAAGGTACGATTTAGCCGCTCGACCATCCCATCAGACTGAGGATGCAAAGGAGTCATCCATGTCTTCTTCATTCCCAGAATTTTGGTCACTTCCTGGAATAACTTGACTTCAAAGTTGCGGCCCTGGTCAGAGTGAAGTTTGAGTGGCACTCCAAACCTTGAGGATACATGCTCCACTAAAGCATCGGCCACTGTGCTAGTCTCTTGGTTAGGTATTGGTATGACTTCAGACCACTTGGTGAAGTAGTCTTGCGCCACCAATAGGTACCGATTCTTCCTTTCAGTTACTGACAAGGGACCCAAAATATCTACTGCCATCCTCTCGAACGGGGCTCCAACAACGTACTTCTGAAGATGACCACGCCCTCTAGTTCTTGGTCCCTTCCTTGATGTACAAGCATCATATGTTCGGCACCACCTCTCGACATCATCCCTGCAATGTAGCCAATAGTATCGCAATCTAACTTTGTTGAGAGTCTTATTAACTCCAAAATGTCCTCCAGCTGTTGAACTATGAAGTTCCTTCAGCACCTCTGGAACTCTGATGCATGATCTGTTCGTAGAGTAAAATGCCTTCCATATAAGTAATGGTGAAAATTTGAAATAGACTTGACCGTTGCCAGGAGCTCCCTACGATTTACACAGTAATTTCTTTCAGGCTTATGTAACACTTTGCTGAAATACTCTCATGGCCTCTCTTTTCCATCCTGAATCTGTGACAACACAGCACCAATCCCCACATCGCTCGCATCAGTGTCTAAAATGAACTGTCCATCACTACTAGGATAACCTAGGACAGGAGGTGAAACCAAAATTTCCTTTAATTTTTTGAAAGAGGATTCACAATCGGGGGTCCAGAAAAATTATCTTTTAGTCTCAGTCAATTCATGTAATGGCTTTGCTATTGTGGCGAATCCATGCACAAAACGCCGATAGTAAGCACACAGCCCAAGGAAACTCCTTACTTGAGTCCGGTCAGTTGGATGTGGCCAGTCTCTAATTGCTTTCGTCTTCTCTGGATCTGTTTCTATCCCTTCAGCCGACACAACGTGTCCCAAAAATTTCACTTTCCTTTGGAACAAATTACACGTTTTGGGAACTAGCTTCAAATTACCTGCTGCTACCCTCTGAAGCACTGAATTAAGACGTGTCAGGTGTTCATCAAATATCTTCCCTGTAACCACAATGTCATCTAAATAAACCTGACCAATATCCAAAGGTAGTACTCTTTCCATAAGTCGTTCAAATGTGGCTGGAGCATTGCACAGTCCAAAAGGCATGACCTTGAATTGCCAAGCTCCTTTCCCGTGTACAGAAAAAGCAGTCTTCTCTCTATCGTTAGGGGCCACTTCACATTGCCAGTAACTGCTTTTCATGTCCAAGGTTGAGAACCAATGGGACCCAGCCAGGCTATGCAGAGTGTCATCTATCCGAGGAAGTGGGTATGACTCTTTCCTGGTCTCATCATTCAGCCGCTGGTAATCTACACAAAATCTTGTTGAACCATTTTTCTTCTTAACCAACACAACTAGAGATGACAAGGGGCTGTTCGATGGTTCTATCACATCCAGAGCCTTCATTTCCTTCAGAATGTCATCAACTACCTCGTGTGAAGCAAGCGGTAGACGTCTAGGGGGTTGCTTGATAGGTCTGGCATCTCCTGTATTAATATGGTGACATGCCACAAATGTCCTACCAAGACCATGTGAACCACAGGAAAAAGCATTTCGATTCTTTTAAGAGTTCTGAAACAGCAATCTCTTGTCTCCAGTCCAGGTTTTCCTTTGCCCTCTTCAGGAGTTCTGTAAGTGGTTCTGGCAGAGTATGCTTCACAAGGTTCTCGCTTAAGACCTTAAGACTCAGCGGTGTTAATCTGGGAAACCTGCTTACACAAGCCAATCATTGCCTCCTCCTCAAGACGAATTGCATTGTCAGTCAAGTTCATCATTCTAACAGGGAAATTATTTGATCTTGATGAAACCAAAGTCCTGGCTATAAGTACTCCATCTGGGAAGTTACTCCCTCTTCTCATAGCATCTGGGAAGTTACTCCCTCTTCTCATAGGCTCGATTAACCCTAGGTGCCTTACAAATTGTACTACACAACGCCCTGATATCACAATTTCACTAGAAGCTGGCAACACAATGGCCTGACGACAAACTACAGGGCAGCTGACTGGTGATGTTAATTCTGGTCGTGGTATCAGTACCAACTCTGTTTCACCTACCTTCAAGACCCCCAGTCGGGTGTCAATGCAGCATCCTAGTTTGCGCAGAACATCTAGTCCCAGTAAACATGCATCTGCAATATCTGCTATGTAGACTTCATGCTCTAACTAGAGTTCACCCAATTTTAGTTGCACACACTTATTTCCTTTCACTGGTGTTGTCTCACCAGTTACAGTGGTTAACATGCACACTCCAGTACTTTGACCAAGTGATTGCTGGGGGAAAGGCCCAATGTTGTCTGGCCTGACGACAGTAATGGTCGCCCCTGTGTCTACAACCATCTGACAGCGTACATCATCCAGGCTGCCCACTACCAGCAATGCATCAACTTCCTGTTTCACCGAACGTACTCGAAGGAATTGTGGGGCCTTACCTCCAGCAATCACTGACCTTCGCCCCTCAAGACCGGTGTTACATGTTTCCCGAATTTTTAACTAATTGGTTGGTCTCACCTGGTTCTGGTTCTTGGTTTCTTCGCTGATACTGCCGACACTGGGCTCTCAGGTGTCCAGGTCGTCTACACTGCCAGCACTCCGGCCGCTTTCCTGGTCGAGGGCGGTGTTCCAAAGCACCAACTCTGCTGGAAATGACGCTAATTGCTGTCTTAATTTCCTTCAGGGTATTCTCGATGCTGTTCCCCTCTTCTTCACTTGTTACTTTCGCTGCTCGCACCACCCGCCGATTCGCTGGCACTTGCCTTGAAAACTCTACTTCTAGTGCACGGACTAGAAAATCTTGAATGGTATGAGGCGCTGCCAGGCGTACTGCTTGTCGCACCTCCAAGTCTGCAATGGCAACAACAAAGAATCCAATGGCAAGCACGTCTCGCGCCTCCTCTGGACACCCCTTAAGTGACAGATGAGCTAGTCTCACAATGCTTTGCCAAAGTTCCTGAAGTGACTCCCCAGGTCACTGGCTACAGCTTCGAAATTGGGCATGGTGGGCATGTCGTAAATAGCGGTCCCCGAAGCGCAGCTTCAGGGCAGAGACTAACGTAGAATACTCCAGGCGATGTCGTTCAGGCAAAGATTGGAGTATACTGAGTGCAGGGCCCCTCAACACTGCTACAAGGTAGTAGGCATGTGTCTCTTCTTTCGATCCATTCAGGGTTGCAACAATCTCATATTGGTGCTGATATTCACGCCATGGGGTTTGGCCATCATAAGGGGCAGGCTTGATTGCAACCTCCTTTCCAACCCCATGGCAACCTCACCTGTATTCATGTGCTGTGATACTCCTACCACCGATCCTGACATCGCAGAGCATCTCCCGTCGTTACCCTGATGTCTCGGCTCTGGCTTCATCGAGCTGCTATCCCAACACACAGATGGCTGACCACCTGCCTGCTACAGTAGAAATTTCTCCCATTCCGTCCTTAAGACACTCACTACTTTCTGCAGGTTGTCTTACTCACTTCCGATTTTCTTTTCGACATTTTCATTAAAACTTGTCAATTCTATGGTCCACCAATTCACTGACATTGTCAATTTTTAGTTCCATCATTTGAGAAACACTTTCAATTTTCTTGTCCACGTACTCTATTTTAGTATGCACTAGCTCACTAATTCCCTCTATTTTCTTGTCTACATTCTAATTAACACTGTCAATTTTCGTATGAACACTATCTATTACTTTGTCTATATAAACTTATAACCTAAAATGTTCTTACCTAATAAAACTTAAGTTTGGTTAAATATACAACCATCTACACTTAAATTTAACATCCTTTAAAACATTTAATTTTATTTTAAATAATTGCCTCCATCCCACTTCTGAAACCAGTATTACAAGTTGGGGTTGTGTACGTTTGGGGCTGGAGGGCTTCGATAAAATAAATCAAATTAACTAAAGCTAACCTAGTTTATTTACAACTATAAAAGAAAGAATATTAATAAAGCTAACCTAGTTTATTTAAAACTATCTATACAAAAAAAACCTGTGTCTATAATGATTTATCACAATAGATGTCAAAACAAATAACTACTATTTACATACAGGTTATAAGATACGTTTACATAAGTTCTCTGTGTATGGAAAGTCTTACTAGTCACACACAATAGTAGACCCAATGAAAGAATACCGATGAATCTTTTGTGGCCTTGAAACACCTTCTTCCCACTACTTGCTGCGGTCCAACTCGCCGGACACCCTCGAATACTCGTCGCAAGCCAATACTTCTCGTCACTGTCACTTGAACTCGCACCAGGCACCTGCCAGCCAAAAACTCTCTCGCCTCTGCTGCAGTTCCCCCTTATATACCCACTAAAACATCTCGAATTCTCTCGGCAAGCCTCTGATCTTCAACCTCCTGAACAGGCGTTGCTTCAAAGTCAAGCACCACCCCGAGAGATAAAGAATGAACAGGAACACTCCAGATCACGATATCTCCTTCTGTTACCCAATACTGGGTGCAGGTGGTCGCCACCGCACATGGGCGGCACAATGTACGAACCTCTTTGTTATTTCCGCTGCTATATCACCTTACACTGCTGTCAGATTACCGTGGCGTGCAGGTTGTTATCGTGGAGTAACACAATCCATGCAGCACACAAGGTCTTTTAGCACTGGGTCACTGTATTGTATTTCGCCGCTCTGCCAGACAGCCACTGCGCCAAGGAGTGGGTGGGAAGGGGGGTGTCCTAGCTCCGCCCAGCCAGACAGTCGCGACTCGCAACAATACGTTAACTTACTTGCACGGTCATAGAAAATGTCAGTGTTGTAAGAAAGAATAAACATAAAGAACAAATTAAATATACTAACTCAATATTATTACGTTTACACAATTATTATATACATTTTACTGTTTTCAAAGTTCACATTTGTCCGCCTGGCGTGGTTAACGTAGCGTCTGCGGTTTGTTTATGTAAATCATCGATGGGCATCAACAAATAAATACAAAAAGGTAGGTATAACAGCTCCAATCTCTTGGTTTTTACGTTTTATGGCAACACGGCTCAGAATAAAGGATTTAAGTGACCCTTTGGGCACAAACAAAGTAGGCCTAACTTTCTTACATTTAAAAACTACGGGGGCCAAGCGTAAAATAAATGTTACCAACTGTGATTTGCCTGACTTTAACAGGTTTTCACTAACCACTTTCGATATCTTTGACTTTTCCCTGTTTTCCATACCTGTAGCAACTCTACAGATAAGGAATGACAAATTATTTTGTTTTAGTTCTTGGTTTTATTAATTGCTTAGTATATACCAGTTTATATTCTTAGTGGAATAAAACCATCTTTCACCTGTGCAGCAGCACCAACAGAGGATTCTGTCAATGACTGCAATAAACCTAAAGATACATACAGTACTCAGAAGAAAGTCAGTCATACACCTACAACCTACAGACTTTACAAGTCGTAAGAAGAAATTCTAAGTTTTAACACAGAACGGTTACGCTGTAATATTATAGTGCATTAAGAAATGTTTACAACAGATATACTGTATATAGTGCTAAAGAACAACCGCACAAAATTCAGGTTCCACTGTACTACTTCTGTACTAAGTGACTGAACTTCTTACAAGCTACGTATAAGACTGTATTATCGTAAAACAAATGTGTATAATAATTTGTGACCACTATTTGTTCGTTAGAACATCTTTATTAACAGCAGCTGTCTGCCTATGGCCTCACCCATGTGTAGTGTCCGCCGAACGTCAGGTGTAGTGTATTATGCCCAGGTCCAAGCATTCTTTAAATAAATACAGTAAACCCTCGATCTAACATCACACGGTGCCAGAAAATTATGTCGTTAGATAGACAATGTCGTTAGTCCCGAGGTAATTAACTGCAACCCCCCCTCCTTCCCATCCACAAAAATTTTTTTTAAGTCTGGTTTTTCTTAAAGTTAATGTAAAACCATTACTGACTTTAAAAAAAAAAACACGTTTTTCATTGAAATTATATTTTTGTACAATGAAAAGGTGTCTTCCAAATAAAATGGTGCTCCATAATCCCCTGTGTTCCGTGACACGAGTGGCCGTGCAGCGCACTCGGTCTGGTTGTGTATAATGGGGGAAGGGAGTGGTGGAGAGGCCGGGCCGCTGGCCTTGGCTTGCCTCCCTCTCAGCTCGCTGTACGCGCATCATTCATCCAACTTGCCTGGCGCAAAGCACACAGAACATAGAATAACTCCAATTATTCACATGAAAGTATACTGCAACGATTAAAAATCTTTCAGTGCAGCCATAATTTTTTTTATTATTGTGCAAGAACTGTTTTAACCTGTCGCCATTGTAAGAATTTAAGCGATACTAATAAAAGTTCTTATTAAAGAACAAAGATTTTTAAAAAGTCTGTATTAAAAAAAACTCTGCAATGCCTGTTATTGACGTGAATTAGGAGCCACTGAAAGGGGCTAAAAAGTGACTTTTCAAAGTGCTGTCACCTATAAAATGACTGAATTACTCATCACTAAAAGTTGTAGGCCTATTGGAGAAATCACGAAACTATGCACAATGCAACAGTTTAATGCTCTGTAATGCAAATGAAGGCTGCTGGCTGCTGTCATTCTTATTGCTCCCCTGCCGAGCGAGCATAAAACAAAAACTTTATCAGCCCGCACACAGCGACAGGACTGTTGTATTTGCGTCACAGGCAGTTTTTACGCTGCAGCGAGTACATAGCCACACGCTCACGTGACAAGTCATCACAGCGGAAGTCGTCAAGGTCAAGCCGAGCTCAATTCTGTCGTTGAGAAAAAAAGATGAGGTAATGCTGGATATGTTTTTTTGCTTCTTTTACAGACTGAGTGCAATGCTCGTCCTTTTTTTTTTTTTTTGCCGTGTTGTAATGAAGGTGGAAAAAAAAAAAAAAAAAGAAACATATTGTCTCTTCAATCCCTACCCCCTGGGCTTATACAAGATTACACAAGACACAGAAACAAATACATTGGCTGATGGCAGCGAGTAGCTGAGTGGGAGAGGATAAACAATCATGTGGCTCTGCTGTGTGGCGAGACAGGATGCGAGCTGCACGTGACTATCAGACAGTCGGCAGTTAATGCGCGCGCACACAAGCACAATCTGGCTTGTCGGCTGGGGGTAGGGGGAGAGAATGGTTATTTGCTAGCGTGCAGTTACGAGGGGAGTTATTTATTTTTAGTGTACATTTCTTACAGCACACAATTCACCAAGGAAAATACAACACGGACGATTTACCTTAAATGTTTTTTATCGGAATTTTTTACACTCATAAATAACCATTTCTATGCCACGTAAGGTATCTTAACTGCGTAGCTGAGATGGACACGTGGAGGAGTGTGAGAGGGAAGTTCAGGCAGGATGGAGCGTGGAGTAGTGAGAGGGAACAAGAGGAGATAAGGCAGCGTTTGTCATCACCTCTCACATATGTCGGTGTGGCGTGGGCAGCCTACTCACCCGGCACGCGCTTCAACTATATTCTAGCCAAAGTTTCCAGCATTTTTCAACAGTTTTTTTTTTTGTTTCACAGCGGCATATAACTAATTTATGATAACTGCAGTACGTTATTGTTTAATATACGCATAATTATGTTTAAATAATGTTTTACTGCAATCTATTGCACTTTGTTTTGATTTTATCAATTTTTTTTATTTTAATTTTTCCAGGGTTCCTGGAAATAATGTCGTTAGATCGCCAATGTCGTTAGATCCGATCTCGTTAGATCAGGGGTTTACTGTACCTACAATCATATACAGTCCTGTAAACACAGATTGTATCATGTTACAGATTGAAGAAATATAAAACCATTACTCGATAGATTTCACAACTTGATCATGCTTGCTTTTACCATCGTCTGCCTCATGATTTTGTAACCTGTGGAAGCTGTATGTTGACATGAGGATGGTAACTGTAATATTAATGTTACTGTCACATGTTAAAGATTTAGTTTTCTTTCACTAAATAACAACATACAGTATTGTCTTGTTATAATGAGGTGTCACGGCTCCAGGTTCGATCCTCACCATAGCAGAGTCCTCGCTATTACTGAATTGGACCAATTTTGACCCCCAAAACCAAAAAATTGCCTTAAAATTGCATTAAAATGTGTTTAAATCTATACAACAGGTCATGACCTGTTAGACGATGAAGTATTTTCAAAAATAGCATATGCTATTCTATTCATAATGATACCAAACATTACATGTATTGAGTCAAAATAACCGACGGCGCAACTCTGCTGCAGCAGGAACGTCTAGCAATCAATCACTATCACCACAGCTTGACACTACACGCCGGCAGCAGCTGCACTGCAGGATCGCCGCGCAACAAATAGCAACAGCTTGATGCTGTAAAATTGTGCATTTTAAAGTAAATAAAATAAGGAACATTATTTCAAGATATTTTCGCATTTAATATGATACCATACCAACCCTTCTCTTCAACTGACAGATATAACATGTTACCACACGCTGCAAAGTTACGAAAGCATACGGCATCAGACTATGGGATAAGATACTACATTTTGAAAATGCTTTTCTCCTAAAATAAAGTGATGTGTTCCTGAGTTAACAAGAGAATTGTAATTAAAATAATATATTTTTAAGTTTACAAAAACGTATGAGATATTAACGAGATAAAATAATATTAGTACGTACAATATTGTGAGAGATATCTTGCCTTGAACATAATGTCACATTTGACGATTCTTTTATGAAATGTTGAGATAAATTACAAGCATTCACTGAAATAAACCCTGTACAATTATTTGCGAAAACGATATTGTTAAAAAAGCATTTAAAAAATGTGATAATTCTTTTACAGACAGTTAGTGGCAGAGCAGACTGCAAAGATGTTGACAGGCTTATGCACTGGCTTGTGGGATGTGAGTGTGTGCGTGCGTGTGCATGTGCTCTCTCCCTCTCTCTCTCTCTCGTTCCCATTCTTCCATCAAACTAGACACTTTGCAACATAGTTATGTATCCCAAGACCAATTCAATAATGAAGGTGTACTTCTGTAATTAGTCATTTACGGCGGGCTCTCTTCCCTTCATCAGAAGAAACAAAGACGATCATGGAACCTTAACAGCTACCTTCACTGTGCTGGCGAAATCCTCCTCTACTCCAGCCACTAGCCTACCAGTAGAGTCAAACTGATTTCCACTCCCAATTGTGATGTTGAAGCCCGACCAAAGAGTGAGCACCAATATCCAGTGCCCCTCCCAGTTCGACTCGCAGACCAGAGCGCCCCTACCGCTGGCCATTTGAACCAGACACTCCCCTCCTCCCCAATCCTACCCCTCCATGGCCAGTGGGGTGACAGGTCTGAAGTCGAATGGGGGGAGTCCTAGCACAAGCGACTGGAGCTTTCACTAACACTCCACAAGGAAAAACAAGCTCTCAATTCGAAAACTCCTATCCTCGTAAAACTCTCAGGAAAACACAGGGAGCACTGCTCAATGTATTCATTTTTTCTCTCTTTAAAGTATGGTTTTTACTACTGTGTAACATTTGGCATGTTTAATAATAAAAGTATAAGCCTTTATTAGTATTCTTGTGTACACTAGCATTTTGTAAGGTTTTATCTCAAATGCGGCCATGAAAATGTTGGAGGTACGGCGCCAGTCAGGCGTGTCTGCTTCATGATGCTTGCCACAGCCACTCTACCGTCAGCGAGGCTTGCAGCTTGCAAGGTCACTGTGAGTGACTCATGCGCATGTGTGTTAGAGAGAGATAAGGAGGAAGACAAAAGAGAGTTGGGCGAGGGAAGAAGCCTCGCAGCGTGACGCAACTGAGGCATCTGAGCAGAGGAGGTGGGGTAGTTCTAAAACTAAACCTTGTGTGTTAGTGAGCTGTGCACTTCTGTGGTCCAATGCAGCGCAGTAAATTCTTTTGGTGTCATTGGCATCGCTAGGGACAGTGTCAAGTATTGTTGTCTTTTCTCAATGAAAGAAGAGTATTATTTCAGTATCGAATGAAAAAAAAATAGTAACAAAAATATAACATATAAAGAGTTGACAAACCTACCACTTTGGTTAGTAATATTTTATTCCTAGAGCCTGGAAAAATTAGCATCCATTTATTACAAAATTAGCATCTATTATTGAGATTTTAGCATTTATTTGAAACATCAGGATAACATATTTAAGCAAAAAAAAAAATAACTATAAAATTCAGATTGAGGATGTTTATGAAATACGAACAAATAAAATGGACGTTAAAAGGAGAACATCAAATAAAAATTACATATTTGTGTAGAAAAAGTCAAACATGTATGCTCCATGCATACATTCTACAGATTCAACAGGCATTTTCTGCTCTGAAAGTGGTATAAAACTTGTGCTCCAAACCTCTTTGGATTATTTCATTATTCAAATATAGCAAAATATATATAAACTAGCAGTCCCCCGTGGCTTTGCGCACGAGTATTATTTGTAACTGGTAATGTTTACTTTAATTAAAAAACCTCTTTGTATACAAGATTGGTACTTCAGTCATCAAGTGTTAGAATGTTGAACTAATTCTGCAGCAGGATAAGTAGCTATAGCTGTCCACGCGAAAAGCAGTCTTAAGTTTGTCCCTGCCACTAACAGCGACTTTGCCTGGGCCTTATTTATAGCCCTGCCAATTTGAGGTTGTGGGGTAATTACAGACACCTAAGGTAAGAGGTTACTCAAATGAAAAACATCTGTTTACCCTGTGCACAACCATTGGTGACGGTGCCCTCAATTATAAATTTTCAAAACATTCACTTGAATTTAAATGCCACTACAAAGTTTCAGTGGGTAAAGGTTTCGCGGAAACTTATTTGGTACCCCAACCTTGAGATTAATAGGATGATGTATCGTTGGTTTACTGCCGAAAGTGACAATGTCAAAATGAGATAAAATGATAAAAATGCTAGGATATGTATATGTATACGTTGTTCACGAACAATTACCTAAGCTGAAAGTCTATTTGTCGTTTCGTATTGTTGTGTCACAGTATAGTAACTTACCACATTTTGTTAATATCTACAATTCAATAGTGATTTTAAACAAAATAACATGCATTACGTAATCACTTTTGGCAGTATACCGACGATATGTCAGCTGATGTAGAGGAACATAAGTGGAAAGCGAACTTCCATCTCACCCCTTCTAGTTTCTGTATGTTAGACTTGAACGTTCACACACAACTTTTAACGAAATTCGAGCCCAGAACCTCCCGTAATTTAGACCTAAATAACAAACAACTGCGTCACGTAATGTCTAAATAATTCATGAAAATTATATTTAATTTAAAAATGTCCCGGGATCATAGAGGTTGTTTAACATCACACATCGATAGGTTACTGTAGAGTGAAACTCCTGTAAAGGTTATTTCTTGCTGCTCGTTTCGGCTTTTCTGATCGTCTGACTTATGTTGACCAACTTAGGTTTATTCTTAATAATCACATTATCTTATAAAGTAAAAAAAATTTACATATGTATCTATTTTTAAATACTCACGTAAGCATCACTCTACCGCAAAAAACTCCTCAATATCGCTACTGGTTAGATAGATATCGTGAGTTGATGGAAAAAAAATTTTTTTTCTTCACCCTTTTGGGTGACGAATTTCGTAATATTTTAGATTTGCGCGCACGTGTGTGTGTGTGTGTGTGCGCGTGTCTATATAGACACACATCGGCAGAGAATCAGAAACACATTGTACCCCTTTTTTTAACCGGTTTAGGGCCAAATTTGGAAAATATATTTTAATAGTATTTGTGATACTTACAAAAGCATCAATTTAAAGCATAAAGCACTTCTATATCTCAATTGGTTCTATAGATATGGAGGGATAATCGAAAACACTTTTCACGTAATTTCACCACTTTAGTCAAAGAATTAAGAAACATCTTGGAGTCCTGTAATAGACATTTGTACACATAACCAATTAAAATAAAAATCATGACGATAGCCAATTGTGTTTCAAAGATATAGACAATTCATAAAAAACACATTTTGCCCCTTTTTACTGCCTGGGGGCTGAATTTCAAAAAAACCTAAAACTACTTTTGCGTATTTACGTAAGCAATATTTTGAAGTGAATATCAACTCTCTATCCCGAAGGGTTCGATACATATCGATAGTTGATTGGAAACTCATTTAAGGTCTTTTCATCCCCTTAGATGTTGAATTTCGAAAAATCCTTCAATTGGCTAATATGCATTTTTGTGTGTGTCCTATTAAAGTAAAAATCACGATGATAGGCCATCGGGTTCGAGCTCTATCAACGTTTCTTTAGAAACACATTTCACCCCTTTTCACCACCTTAGAGATCAAATTTCAAAAAGTCCCTTCTTAGTGCTCGCCTACGACCTGAGGGGAACCCCCACAAAAAATTTCACTATTCTAGGTCCAGTGGTTTGGGCTGCAGTTTGATGTGTTAGTTAGCCAGCCAGCCAGCTTTCATTTTTATATATGTACTAGCTGTCCCGTTGTGGCTTCGCCCGCGTGTACTATAGAAAAGAGTAATTAACTTTTAGTTACGTGTTAATTGATGGTGATACTATATTCTATATTATACTATATTCACTGTTTATCTTTAAAACATCAAATACAAACAGATTTGTCCAGTCCACTGCGCTAAGTGTACTTTTTTTAATTCATCTTTATTTCTCTATAGAACAGCTGCCCGGCTGCGGCTTCCACTGCAAAACAGCTGCCCGGCATTTAACAGCTAGCGTACTCAATAACAGTGTAAAGAGCGCGCGTAATACGCTTGTATGATGTCAAGTAATTCCCATCGCAAAGTCTTGCACGGGATACAAACCCGTAACCCCACCCCTCCCACACCCCAAACTTTATACAATACCTGAGTGAACGCTTAAGGCCTCAATCACAGGAACATACCTACATTGTTTAAACAACAATAGTAATAAAGCTCAAATTGACTACTGTTTTTAGGGTTTTTTTTTCCAGCAATTATTCGAATTTTTCTCGCCGTAAAAACCATCTTTGAACTTCAACGAACATTTAAAAAAAAGAATTGGCCAAATTGGTTCAGGCGTTGTTGAGTTATGCGCTTACCAACATATTTTACGATTCATTTTTATATTATAGATATAGAGAATGACTAAGCTGCAGTCTTTGCACTGAAATGAAAGTGCTGTGAAAAGTTCAGCATTACTTCCTCCGAGTCCTGTCCTCTTATCGTTCACAACATTATTGTAGTTGGACAACAGCCGTTCACTGTCTACATGATTGGTTGGTGTCCACAAGGCTTGTAGGCAGCACTTCGCAAAGAGCTCATACAGTAGTTGGACGAAACAGCACGCAATATTCATTCAACATCCATCTTTTCTCCTCTCTTCGTTTCAATTTCAGCAAGGGATTTTATCTCTCTATATCCCCTTGAAGAATCTTTTGGTGGTAGTGCTGATAATCCTGAAAGCTTTGTTATTCCTGCATCTTTTTCATTTTTGTTGAATACTATCATTGCAGGACTCAGGGCTTGGGCAACATTCTTTAAGTACTCTCCCCATTTGGGTCCTTTTCTATCAATTTACACAACTTGTGCCTTACTGAAGTTGCTATTTTTGAAAACATGAAGAAAGGAAGCTCTCTGTAAGGTACTCACTTCAGTCAAGGCTATTTTTGTTCCTTGCAGCAATTTACCATACACAGTGAAAGTCCGTTATAACGTAAATTTATAACGGCGCCAAAAGTTTATGTTATAATGAACTTACTTTATAAACAAAAAATGTAAAAAAAAATTTATATAACATTTTGTTCATGTATTATGTGAAGGCACATTATTTACTGTGTAAATTCACAGCAAAAGTAAAAGAAATGAACATAAAACTTAATTAACTAACATAAGATATACACTAGACCCCCGATTTTACGAACCCTGGATTTAACAAAGGTAGCGATTCTACGAATACAATCTCAGAAACCCTCAAAAAATATCAAAATTATATGACAAAAAAAATTGTAAGGAATTACGTTGACAATGAATAAAACATACTGTATCTAATTCACAGCATTAAAATATGAATTGTAGAGTTGCAGTTATTACTTGGTAAGTCACAATATTAAAAATAAAACAAAAATAGCAAAAATCCGTTAAAAAATGCGCTAGTGACAGTTTGAAAACCGCGGTGCGGCGGCGGCGGCGCCTGTGCCAAGCCGGCCGGCCTGTCTCCAACTACGTCGCATTAGGATCTATATTGAGTTCGTACTATAGACGCAAAGTTCCAGCGCATGCGCATTATGCTCATTTCACTATAGTACAACCTCCTTCTAGACTGTTTCACGACGTCATATTTCTCTCGTCTCGCGCCGAATGAGTTTACTTTTTTACACGGACCCTATAAATAACAGCGTGATATTTTTCTTTATTGCGTTAACACCATACGTACTTAAAACAATTAAATTGGAGCACAATTTGCTTAAACAATGCGTTACTGCGTGTCGTAAAATGTGTGTTTCACAAGTGAGCACGATAATAACGCTACCTATTTTCCAAGTGTAGAAACATTTGTCTCCGGGTATGTCGAACTTGGAAAATAAATAGACTTTCGTGTATTACGTAATCCCGGAACTCCTAATTTATATTTACCGCATATACTGACTGTGAAAGTGATTATTTTCAATCACTTATACATGTAATTCTCGACAATTTTAGGTAAGAACGTCACAAAATGGCGTTTTTGGAAGAACGTCTGTATATGCTACGGTGCCGCTATCTATCTTCCATCTTGTGAACGTTCGTACAGTTGCGCTATCTGTCCGCTCTGCATGCTACTAGTATCTACGTTCTCGTACAATTTAACAACAACGTTGAGGGAATGTTTTACGTTAAGTTATATAAAACTGCGCAATGAATAAAATACATCCGCTTATTCCTTCTTCTTTCTTTGGTGAATAATTTACAAGAGCATTTTACTAGTAAGGAATGACTATTTTATTTTCCCCATTAAACTCTACACAAATCGGGCTATTCGCTCGTGAGAAGGCACTCGACAGCTCGGTTTTCTCTCTCTCTCTTTTTTTTTTTTTTAGGACAAACGTCTATCATACATATTGTTTAGCGGTGTTCTTTTGATCGTAAGACGTCTGCCTATTGATATAAATTTATATTTCAACTATCACTTGCGTTATTTTTCCGTTAAATTCTACGGAAGTCGGTCTATTCGCTCAAGAGAAGACACTCGGAATCTCGATTTTCTCATTTTTTTAGGGAAAGGATTGGTCATTTCTATTGTTTAGCGGTGTTCTTTTGATCGTAAGACGTCTGACTATTGATATAAATTTATATTTAAAATACCACTTGCGATATTTTTCCGTTAAATACTACGGAAGTCAGTCTATTCGCTCGAGAGAAGACACTCGGAATCTCGATTTTCTCATTTTTTGGGGACAAGGGTCGGTCATATCTACCGCTCATCAGTGTGACGTCTGGCTACTGACATCAATTTATGTTTACATTATTACGTTAATTTCCCGCAAAATGCTACGGAAGTCGGGGCCTAGAAACACTTTGCAGAAAAAATGCAATTTTAAAATTTTCTGTTATTTGTGGGGGGGGGGGGGAGGCAAAATAAGCCGCTATCGAATTTACGAAGGTAGCGATTTTACGAATGCGATGAGAGGAACCGTGAAAATTCGTAAAATCGGGGGTCTAGTGTACCAGCACTTACTATCAATAAAAACATTAAATGTGTGGCCGTGATACGTCGGGACTTGCGGCCGTGACACACAGTGTAGCTATGCGCACAACTGATTTCCGTGGCCGGACATGCGGGGTCAAGCAAGGTCACGCCGCTGCGTGCCATGCTGGCCGCAGCTGGTTTACACGTTGTGTTCTAAGTCGACCTTCTCGCGTGCATAGTAGCAAAGTTTTGAAAATTTGTTAACCTAAATTCCACTCAAGTTTCATGTCTACATTATTTCATATGTTACGTTAATACCTATAAAAATAGTGAAATAACACTAAAACTAAATTTAATCTGTTTAAAAAAGTTGGCGAACAACACTAATAAAATTAAAAAATCACTTTTGAAACAATTCACCAAAAACACAAGAAAGAAATTCACAACTTCAAACCCTTGGGAAATTACACAAAACAATTAAAACTTATTCATTCTTTTTAAAAAACGAATCAATTTTTGTCTGTTTGGCTTTCACAATACTTTCCGACAAAACAAATGATTGTACCGTTTGAAAATGCATCATATCTTGTGTCGAAGCATTTTTATGCTGGTAGAAGCTACTGATGATGTCAAGTGCCTCCATGACAGACGCGACGGCACTAAGGCACTATAAAGAGTGGGTATAATCATCCGCCATTTTGGGTCTTTCGGAGCTAGCGCAAGCCAATGCATGCTCGCACGCCCCAAAAACCTGACAAACTAAACTCATCATAAATCTAAAACTATTCAACCAAATGTACTCAAAATTTTTATATTTCATTTAAGAACTATGCTGCCAATGATAATGCAGATCAAATTTATTTTCTGCAACTATCATGTTATTAAAAAATTTTTTTAACAACGCCATGTTGACATTTGACAGGAAAATGCAGAGTAAATTATAGTAAGCGAGAAACTTTTTTGTTATACGAGATAGATGGGTGGTATCAGCGAAGAAAACCAAAAGGATAGTATAAATTAAATTTCTATGCCCCTCTTGACGATTTCCGCGAATCGCTGTTGTTTTGGTGGCAGGTAGAAGACAGAATATTTCGTGCGCGAGGCATGGTCTCGCTCAACGACGCGAACACAACTTCACTCTTAGTTCATCTACACAACATTAACTATGTAAATGTTAGTTATATATGTGTATTTATTACTAAGTTTCTAGTTTGTAATGTTACTTTTTACTATATACTTAATTAGATAACGTACAACATAAAATACTATTTTTACAAGCGCCCTTCTTGTCTATAAGTCTAATAGTTTACAGGATTCGTGGTAGTTCCATTTAAAACTTTATATAATTTTATATATATATATATATATATATATATATATATATATATATATATATATATATATAAACTAAACAATATTGTGGACTCAATCGCAGCACATATGTAACTGAAAATTAGTTTTTTGATATAATTCAGTTATAGTTGCATTTCCAAAAATTTCCGTCTCTATTTTCCAGATCTAAAACAACATGCCACAGTAGAACAAAACTATTCGTAAAGGTTTATAATTTATATTTTCACATAACATATTTGCTCAATTAGCAGGATAACGGTGAATACAGTGACATGATTTACAAACTAATGCTTCTATTTGGCTCTAGACATGAAGGTTTGAATTTAAATAGAAATAGAATTCACGACATACTTTTATAGTTTTTAATTGTTTCTTTAAACATAAAATCTTATATAGCAGTTTGAGACGAACTTTTTGTAACGTAATGTGTAAATGTCAAAAATAAGTAGCCAACGAACAGTAATAAACCGCAAGACACAGGAAAAATGATTGAATCCAACAAATGTAGTTTAGTTCACAAAGACTAATTCGACAAATTATATTTTAAAACAGTTATTCATTTACATACTTATATTTAACTAATGCCGAGTACCAAATATTTTACTTTTTTATAGTTCAATTTGGTCACCCGCAATGTAAGCTAAAATTACACATTATTTTGTAATAACACAAAAATAAATATTGAATACATTTGAAATTATGGTTTACATAATTTTTTTATTCTTCACTGATACGTAGAAAATGTTGTAATTATTTTATTCTATTTATAAACCAATAACCTAAAATAGAGCATCAAACCGAATCACTTTTTTACAGTGGAAGAGAGACTAAAATTAATTTAATTTTTAAAATATATACAATTTTTACACCATGCAGTTATTTTGCTCACAGTTTAACACAGTCTCATCACTTAAAGAATATTGTTTATGCAAATTAGAACTAAGACTTAGTTTTCTTTTTTTCGCAGAAGCGGTGCGATGCATATTGCATTTTTATTTACATTTTTGTTTTAAGTCCACTACAGCATAGAACCTCACTTATATCCCAAATGAATATATAACCAAAAAATTGAACCGACACCTAGATTAGAACTCCCATCCTTTACATTACCAAGTTCGTGCCTTAAAGAGCTATCTGTGATCTGCCGAAACTGTCACATGAATTTTTAAGACAATAAACAGCAATCGTATAATAAACTACACTTATCTGTTTACCGTTATATAAGTACAAAGTATATGTTTTATGTAGTCAAGAAATTAATGTGTTTCGAACAATATTGTTTCATGGACATACCCTTATTCTAAAACACATATTTTGATCACTTATTGTTAGGGAAAGGAATAATTCGCGAGTTCAGTGAACGACGTGTTATAATCCACTGTCCTATGCATACTCGAGCCCGTCTGTTAGTTCATTGTGTGTTGTTAGAGTGAGTAGCAGCTCGTGGATAAATGGTCGGGGCTTGTGTATAAACAGGAAAATGGATTCCTACACGCATGTCGTTGAACTCGCGAAATATTCCTTTTCCAACTTATTGTTACGAACTTTTTACATTATTTTTATATAAACATCTTTACGAACGTTAACTTTTATTTTTAATCATTACCTCTGAAGCGCCAGTTCATAGTAAAACACATGCCACAAATTTCTGGCAGAAGATACGTTTTGCCGAATTATCTCAATGAATGAGGAACGTCTGCAGGGATGTCGTGGTTCTGGCGTTGTGGGGTGTACAAAGGAACTTTTTATAGAGCGTTTAAGTTAGTGTTACATTTTTCATCGCATTCTTAGGGGAACGAAAATGACTTAGTGTTAATGAGATCTTTATATTTACATGATTTGTATTATTAACAAGGTTCACTGTAAATCTTAATAGGCTTTTGTATGTAACCTTTTTCTCACAAGTATTTAGTTGGTAACGGAAATTCCTACATTATGAATATCCATAGTGATAATGTATGTATAGAATAGAAGTTACTGTTCCCACATTAACTGTATTGGGCGATAACTGCGTTATTTACAGACATACAGTAAAAAGGAAAGAACTTCTAAATACAAATTTATATCCAACATGTTTACAGTGTAAGATACCGCGTGTTATATTTACGAGGTACGCTACAGTAAATTAGTGGCACTTCTCCATACTGTATTCCACAAATTTACGGAAATGTAGTGTTTGTTAGCTTGGTTTAATGGGCATAAAAGTAAGCATGCTACGTTTCAGATATTTAGTCATAGACTATAACTAAGATGTTTAGTCGTATTGTAAGAAAAATTAGCACTTGCACAAGTGAGTGACGAAAGATTTGTATTTATTATCCTGACGCTATAAATCAGCGTGGCTACTGTCTGCACAGAGTAAGTGAAGGGCAGCTACAGTACAAAAAATAATTTATTCACACAGTTACATGATATAGGCAGTGTGTTGCAATTTTAGTGTAGATTGACTTAATAAAAATCTGAAATTCATATCAGTAAACAAACTACTTGAAACCTCAATAATTCAGTTTAAAAACCAATTCATTAGCAGCAACTATTTGCGTTTACTGCTTCAGGACACACTACGTATAATTCTTCTAACTAACGTTTTAGCAACTGAGTAGAGATGCATCGATCTGTCCAATTAGTAATAATGAATTTTGCATTAGTAACGCAAAATACAAACGTATTTGATATTACGTACCAATAATTTGTAATAAGGCCAATTTTCTCGAATTACTTTCTTTAAAAATGTACGTTCTTTTATTTGTAACAAACTGAAATTTTTTAGAATGTTAAATCAATTGAATGAAAGCTGTACTTTTAAATGTGATACTGCCTCTATTACTACTGCAGCCTCGATAATATTAGTATGAATACTTACATAACAAATATGACAAAGTTAAAAATATTATATTTGCGTTTCAATGAGTTATGATACCTTAAAACCGTAATATAGACATAAGATGAATTAGCTTTCATGAATTTATTATAAATTGTTGAAAATGTGGCTTTAAGTAAATAAAAAAATATATATTTCCAGTTGTATGTAGGCCTAGGCCTATTTTGTGGGAGAGTCAAAATTCTTAAATTAATTAAAAAAATTGCAGATATCAAACTCTACCTTTAGTGAAATTAAGGACGTTGATTAATTTTCTATGCAATATTTGATTTTGTAAATTTGTTTACGTTCGATAATGTATACGTTTGTACATAACCTTATAATCAGAGATTGAAAGTTTAATACGTTATAATAAATACAAAATGTAGAGATAAAATTAATGTCTTAAATACTATGAGGACAAACCAAGGAATAATTTGTAGTCAGGTCGCTGAGCTAGACGGCGCGGTGCTGCGCGCCAGAGATATTCTATCTTCAACCTGCCGCCAAAACAACAGCGATTCGCAGAACTCGTCAAGAGGGGCATAAATGTTAATTTTATACTATCCTTTCAGTTTCGTCCACTGACACCCCTCATCTATCTCGTAAAACAAAAAAGTTTCTCGCTTACTATATTTTACCCTGCATTTCCCGGTCAAAAAATTTCATGCCATTGTTAAACTTTTTTTTACATAGTATATAACTGCCATAAAGAAAATTAATGAATAGCGTCATTGACAAGAGAGTTCAATTATACTCTGTAATTTTTTTAAAGTCGATTGACTGAATAGTTTTCGATTGGTGATGAGTTAGGTTTCTGTGATTTTTCGGGCACGCGAGCATGACTTCGCTAGCGGTAGCTGCGTGAGACCCAAAATGGCGGACGATTATACCTAGTCTTTATAGAGCCCTAAACGGCACAGCTACGTCACTTTGCTCGTCATTCTTGTCGTCTTCCTCCAATGTGGCGTCGTCTTGACTAGTGACAAGGTCAACAAGTTCGGCGTCCGTCATTTCCCCACACACGTCAACATGATTGTCTATCGTGACGAATTCCTCAAAAGTGCACGATACGTTTAGTTGCTCAGCAACAGAAGGCCAAACACTAGGCTCGTCTGCTGAACTGTCAGGCAATGCTTCTTTCGACGAAGTAGCAGCATCATCAGGATTGTTGCGGAAACCTGCGTGCCTGAAACACGCAGCAATCATTTTGGGTGTAATGTTTTCCCATGAAACTGCCAATGCCCTAATTGCCTCCAACACGTTCCACTTGCATATGGTTTTCCCGGCAGCGAGTTTCCTCATAACTGCGTTCACTAGCTGCTTGCGGAACTCACGTTTCAATAGATTAAAAACGCCCTGATCCAGGGGTTGCAAAGCGCTAGTACAGTTAGCGGGTAAGAAAACCAACTCCACATTTTGCAATTTAATGTCAGGGTGTGTAGGGCAACGGTCAACAAACAAAACCACTTTACGATTTTTTACGCCCATTCTGGCGTCGAAGCTGTGCAGCCATTGTTTAAATAGCTGTGACGTCATCCATGCTTTTTTATTTGCTTCATAAAAGCACGGAATGGTGAGTGCACCTTTAAAAGCACTGGGATTTTTGGACTTCCCTATTACATAGGGTTTTAATTTATCACTCCCATCCATATTTGCGCAAAGAAGCACAGTCAGCCTCTCCTTGCTGTGTTTTCTCCCTTTGCAAGGGTCATTTCTTACTGCCAGAGTTCTGTCGGGCAGCAAATTATAAAAGAGACCAGACTCGTTGGCATTATACACATCGGAGGGTTTGTACCTACACAATATTGATGCAAGAATAGGTTGCCAATTGTTGACGGCTTCTTTGTTGACACTTTCCGACTCCCCAGAAATTTTGTGTAGTGATATACCACTTCTAGCCTTAAATTTGTTCAGCCAGCCATCACTGCATTTGAAGTCTTCGTCATCAATGTTAAGTTGTAAAGCTAGTTGCACAGCTTTAGCCTTCAACATTGTGCCATCAACCAGAATGCCACGTGCGTGGTTTTGGGAAAACCAAGTAAACAATGCTTCCTCAAGATCAATGTGTTTTGCAGCTGGAAGTTTCTTGGTTTTTCCGGGTGCACAATCCTTAACAGCCACCAACTGAATTTACTCATTTTTTAAAATGGTGAACAATGTAGATGGCGTTAATCCGTAGCGTCCACCAATTTCACTCCAACTGACCGACGCATTTCCACATTCTTGAATAATTTTTAGTTTTGTTGACAGTTCAAGAGATTTCCGTTTTTTGTCCATCCTGAAATGGAGAAAATACGGCTTCGTTGAAACACGTGACACGTACAACTGCAGTCAGACTTTCGAAAACATGTTTACTTAAACCCGTGCGATGTACCGTACACAAAACTCTCCAGTCTCCGTGCGCGCGCGAGGCGAGTTATGCCCACTTACGGGCCACAACTCACCATGCGCACGCACGAGACGCTAGCTTTCCCTCCCCTGCTCCAGGAACTCTCAACACAGCCGCATTGTGAGAAAGCAGCGGAGGGAGGAGTGGGACTCTTGCCACACAAAGCAAGTAGGTTGGCCTTCACACACCCTTTTCCGCCCCTTCTAACCCTGCTGTATAAACATTTGAGATGCTGGCTTGCGTTTGCCGGCTCGCACACCATTAGTTAGGCGCCCATAAATACTTTACACGTCAATTTTATTAACACTTTAAAATCGTCTGAATAATCTGATTCTTGAATCAACTTTAACATGAATTACTGTTAAGGTTCCCTTTTAATATTAGGACTGATAATATGCGCAGACTCCTCCCCCTCAATTAGCGATCGTTGCGACAGTTACCGTATGTTACATTGCAGTTTTATGTGTCAAAAAATGTGTGCTTCATCAATAAAGTATTTTTTTTTAGGTTTACAATAAAACATATTACGCTGCGTAGCCACAAATTAAGCCCGCAGCCCGTTATTGTAATTCACGGAGAACACTACTTCGTAGTAAGATTTTTGATCAGGCTTTTGTGCAGTGTTGACAAAAAAAAAATAAATTCTTCACTAAATTTTTTTAATTACGCCACATTTTGTTAGTGTTTATTCCGCTTGTGCTACCAAAGGCCGGCCGCAGTCGTGACTAGAACCTAGCGACACGACTAAACAATGTTAACCCATGAGGGCTTACCTTGCAGCGCTTGCAGCTACCAAACGTAAACAACTTTCACAACGATGCAAAAGGGAGGGGGACGAGGTGGAAAGGCCTGCGCACAACGATGCGCATAGCGATTTGGAGCAGGTTCATTCCCGTCGCTAGGCATTTCAGAAGCGCGGCACACAACGCGCGCGAGGCTAGCCATTCTCGTTCCAGGGCCCCACCTTGTGCGACGCGGCCATGTCGGCCGCTTTGCGTCATTTGTGTGACGCGTAAAAAACTCGGAAGCTGTTTCACGTTTTTTTTTTTTTTTAAGGAAATAATATGTTTTCTAATTGTTTTGAGGAAAACTACAGTAGAGTAAGCTATCGCTATAGCGAAAATGGGCCCATGGTACATCTGTTATAGCCTATATTTAACCATATAACATACCGGGAAACTGAGGGTACCAATTAAATCTATCATTATAGTGGATTTTTCTTTATAGACCGTACTCGTTAAAACGGACTTTCACTGTACAACTTCTGAGAATGCCATGTCCAGTGTATCTAGCTGTGGATATAGAAGATGGGAAGTTGGGTACTTGGACCCCTCAAGAAACACCAGGAGACCTACGAGAACCTTTGCATGATCTTCTACAAACATTGCCTGGGTATTAACACTCTTAATTTCCGTGTCAGTAAGGCTGATCAAGAAGTTGATGCCACTGTTATTTATTTCTTTCATTTCATGAGAGCTGAAAAAGTCAACAATATCTGTAAAATATTCAGAAAGGTAGAACACTGCATGAAACCAGCTGTTCCATCTGGTAATAACAGGTGAAGGAAAATGTTTTGCAGGTTTACCATCCTCATGCTTTTCTGTCAAGTATTTCAAGTAATTATGTTTTCGCTTCTTGTGTTGAGGAATTCAGCTTCGACAGCAGTTACGGTTTTATTAAAAAATTCAATTTCCGACACCCAGGCATTACCCACCAAACACAGTTTATGAGCCCAACACTGGTGTAGCTGATCTCCTACCACTACTTTCAGGGTTTCAAAGCAAAGTGTAATGTACCTGGCACCATCACTTACAAAAGAATGCACAACATCGAACTTTATCAATTGTATCATAGCACATTATATTTATTACTTTACCCTCTAATTCTGCTATGGTTGATGCTTCAAAATCCTATGCTAGTCCTGGAACATATTTTTCCCGTAGAGTCTTCACACAGCCTAATTCACCCACCTTTCCAGTAAATTCGTCACTCCAGTCTTTTAAGGCCATGTTTTCTAACTTTTCCAAGGGAATGTTTGCCTTAGCAAACGCTTCCACTGTCCATTTTGAAAAGTAATCTTTATCTAATTTTCACAGTTTTCAGCATTGCTGAGCTGTACAAGCAATGTCTGTACAAGTTGTTGAACCAGTTGCTTTTGCTTCTTTTGATCTTTATGTGAAGCCACGTGCTTGTTCAATGTGTCTTTTTTCCCCCACGAGATGCTACAACTGCAATACTTGCAGAAAACAGTTTTATCATCAGTTGCGTACAACCCTTGGGACTTGAAGCTTTTAACACGTTCACATGCTGTTCTAACAGTGGTTCTACCCATCACTGCAAATTTAAACAAAAATCATTACACGTGATATGTAAACAAATGTTTGTGAAATAATTGCCGATAACAACAAACAAACGTCGCGGGGCTGCCAGATTATGAACGAAGTCTCATACCCGTAGCAAAAAATTCTCGCATAAAACATCACATTTCTAGTACATACAAGTGTTTCGTACTACAGTGAAATGGGACCTTTTCCTCAACAACTGCTACCATTTCCCTGCGTGACCATACATGTTGACTACCTTTTAGTCTTTTGCACACCTGTGTGCCACGAGAACAAAGCTCGAGAAGGATGCTGATAAATGTTGACCTGCATTATAAGAAAATACCCTACATCCTCGAAAAAATATTAGAATTTTCGTACATCAGGTAACACTGAACTTAAAGCTGGGTTCACAATTAAAAACTTAAGAATTATGACATGTAGTTAACAGTTGACTTAAGAATAGAAAGTGTATTTTCTAACATAACGATTTGCAACAGAACTTAACAGGCCATGTGAGGTCGTGTGGCGTGTAGGCCATGACTTAAGTAGCACCTACTAACTGGGAAATTTTGTTTTGTGAGGTTGGACATCATGAACAAGCAACAAGCAGCAAGATGAGGGACCAGAAAACACATTATGGCAACATGATGGCATGAAGTGCCATCGTATGCAAAGTTATCATTTTTCATCATACCAATACTGTGTCGAACAGTGTGAGAGTGTGTATGTGTGTGTGTGACTGTGTGTGTGTGCGTGACTGTGTGCATGACTGTGTGCGTGACTGTGTGCGTGACTGCGTGACTGTGTGCGTGACTGTGTGCGTGACTGTGTGCGTGACTGTGTGC
>PNEQ01049252.1:8787-27494 GCA_003012365.1 Medauroidea extradentata
AAACTGCGAGAAAACAAAAGAGGCGCGAGAGGCGCAAGTATTTTAGTTCCCTTTCTAACTAAAGAGGGCACTAAAAGCAAATGAACGCATTGACGTCACCGATATTTTCGCATAATTGTAAAATCGGATGTGTGTGCCGCACTGTCGCTGTCGCAGTGTCGCATAGTTGTAAAAACTGCTTACGGTGGAATCACATAGGCGCGACACGACAAAAGCGATACGACATGAAAAATTCTCGTTATTACGAACACCAGTTAAGCTGCTTCGCGATAAATACAAAAAAAAATGTAAGTAGTTCATTGCCACTGCATACCAACCTATACTACGACAACCACCTGTGTTTACAGTATTTTAGTTTCTTATTTGTGGCATATTTCAAATACCCACTAGAATTCCGAAATGTGGAGATAAAGGCAGAATTACGCATTTGCTTAAAAGGTTATAGTTTTCTTACATAAACAAACGAAAACTTCTCTTGAAAAAAAATGAACGCCATTTTCTACTTACTAACCAGTTTCACCAACATTTGAGTTCAAAATCTAACTCCGATTAGTTTAAAACCGATACAATTTCTTCTTGTAATTAACACCGCGTCCGCCATTTAAGCCGAGCTGACGTCACAGAAACCTAGGTGCTGGTTGGCGAACATGATTTGTTGTTTATGTCGCGTTTGTCGTGTTGCCTCAGTCGCGCTAATGTTATTCTATTACAGGTCAGGAAGGCAAACTTTAAAAGTTCGCCACAAGGAAAATTTCTGCCGTTTGAGCGCTGGTATCAGTGATGGGTGCAAACTAACCAATCACAGAGCTTTCCTGAATTTTAAGTTACATTAAGTTGGTAATATAAAACGCCAAATTGGTTTCTTGTTACTTTAAAAAGAAGTAAAATGACTTCTGTCATTTACAAGCGTATTTAAATTTAAATTTACTACAGTTTCGTATTTTTCTGGTTCCTTAGCGATAGCAGCTTAACTAACAGCAGAAATTTTCTCTGTTTTGAACTCTTCCATAAGAAAACACGTAGGCCTATTGTTTCTAACCTAGATACCTGAAAAATTCGCGTTTTCTTTTAGACGCAAGCTAGAGTTACGACAGCTATTAGGTCTGTATCACGTTCGTAACTGACCGTTGACTTACTCGACACTTCCTGGAAGTAGCTGAGCCAATAATAAAACTGTCTCTGAATACAGGCCCATTTCACTGTGTCAGCGAGCAGCTAATAAACAGCTGTTGTCTGCACGATTTCATACATGTTCTTGGAAGAAAACCTATAGGTCAGCGAACCAGCGAATTTTTCCGGTCTCTACCTGTAGTATAATTAAGGGCATGGGCCCGAGTTTCTTCGCATTTAACGACAATTATTTTTTAAAACATAAATGGGAGCTGATATCGTAAAATCGCTTCGTAACTTTGCTATGGCTGATTTAAACTACATGCTCTAATTTTGTCGAGTCAGAACACTGCAAAATAGTTGCTAATTAGTTAATTAACAAAATTTCCTTTTAATTAATAAATTAGGTCTACTCGTCATACAGTTTGTCTCAAAAAATTACGTTGCATAGTAAAATCAATTTGCAAAATAGTTACGAAGCGATTTTACGATATCGACTCTCGTATGCATTTTAAAAAATAATTATCTCGATAGTGGAGAAACTCGGGCCCAAGCCTTTAACCGTGATCGCGCCTATGTGACTCCGCCATTAGCGGCAGCGACAGGGTAGGGCAGCTCGACGAACGTACGCAGCCACGCGCTGGCGCGGTCGTTAGTCAATCGGGGCGCGGTGCGGGCGTGATAAGAGGGCGACACTTTTAACACTGGCGGGCGACGTGCTGGGCTAATTGTGCCTGCTGATAGTGGCTTGCAAGTTCGCTACGTGTCGCCTCGCCAACACCGGCCAAGATAAACTATGTACTGCCAGCGGGTACATCGCCTATTACAGCTGCCGCTCTCGCAGCCGCCTAGCGGTTCTTCTAACAAACTTCAGAGCAAATAATTACCTACATGTAACCAAGGCCCTCCTACCCTGCGTGCGCGTCAGAAATACCGGACCTATAAGGGCGACCTTGAAGTGTGCGTGAAACGCCACGAGCTAAGCGTACAAGATTCCCGCCGATCCATTTTTGCTACCATAAGGCGATCCGGGTTCGACTCCCGGCGGGGTCGGTTCCCGGATTTTCGTATGTGGGAATCGTGCCGGACGATGCCGTTGGTCGGCGGGTTTTCTCGGGGATCTCCCTTTTACCCCTCACCAGCGTTAAAGACCTAGATGTTAAGCGCTGACCAAAAGCTCTCAATCAATCCATTTTTCCAACGGCTTTAGCAGTGACCATACAACTTCACTGGCAAATAGTCTGTAACAAATTTCATTGTGCGTATCACCAGACTCTCCAGTACATCCGGTTAGTACATTTTGAAGTACCACAGCCTAATGAAGGCATTTTTTAGCCTTGTTGAAAGGTTTAGAAACAGTGGTTTAATAAGCATAGTCGGCCTCCTTAGCGTAATCGTTTATACGCCGGTGTACGGTGTGAGAGGTTCTGGGTTCGAATCCTAGCTTGGACATGGTTATTGTGTTGGCTCTTCACCTCATCCTCATCGCTTCTTAAGACCTCGTTGTTAAGAGTGAGAGTCACCATTTTGAATTTTTGTATTTGGTGCCATAACTTTACTCCTGGCTAAATTCATGGAACTGTAATAACTTAACTGCAGAATATAATACATATTAATAGAATTTTAGGCACCATAAATCTGTATTATCCGTTACTGTTGTTACAGATCGAATTGTAGTTAAGAAAGTAATAAGAATGTTCTAACTGCAATTCGATCTGTAACAACAGTAACGGAAAATAAAAATTTTTTTTCTATAATTAAATTACTATGTATTCTATTCCGTAGTTAGATTAAAGTTCCAAAAATTTACCCTAAAGAAAAGTTACGACACAAGATACAAAAATTCAAGACGGTGACTATCACTCACTCTTACGGACGTTGGACCCGTAAAAATTCATAATTATATATTTGTGCCAAACACTGTTCACCTTTTACACATCAGACAAACTATCATTTCCCTAAACAAAAAATAAATAAAAAGTCCCATAGTTTTAGTATAATCACCTATCAAAGTCACAAAATTACAGTTACGGCGAAGCCAAAATAAAAGCAAATAATTAACTTGCAGAAACAAGATAATTCACATTGATACTAAATTATATGAGCTACTTCGAGAGACTTTTGTAAACACAAAAGGATAGGTTTTTGTATTTTAAAAAATCGACGAAAATGAGTAAATTTTTGCATAACTTCGATTTTTAGTTACCACTGAAATTTTCAAAACAAACTTTTGTCAAACATGCCATAAAATGCCTTGATACACTGAATTTCAGTTCCTGTAATTTTTAATTCTTTTGTAAATAACTTTTATTATTTTTATTTTGGCTATACCAGAATGGCCATTTTGAGACTTTGACGAGTGGTTATGGAAAAACAATGGGGCCAATTTTTTTTTTAATTTGGTGAAATTACTTGTTATCTTATGTGTAAAAGTTGAACAGGCTTTGACACAAACATTTAAAATAAATTTTACGGGTCCAGCGCTCTTAAATAACCGTAAAACCTTCTAACCTTCACCTTAAACGATCATGATGTCTTAACAAAGACATTCCGTCTCTGTCCGAAGCGTTTTTTCCTTTTAGTACATCGGCACAATGATCAAATGAGGAATAGTTAGATAAACGCATTCTAACCCGCTGCAGCATTGCTTACCTTGGAGCTATAGTACTAGCAAGTATAGATACACATGTCAAATTATATTAGGTGTAGCTCAGTACCTGTCGTACCTGCTGCACATTCATCTCACCAGTACCCTCGTTGCTATAGAACACTTTTAAGAGTATTTTTTTAATACAATGACACTTATGAACCAATAGGATGGAGCTACGCAGAATGGAACAAATCCACAAAATAATTTCTTTTGAGATAATCATACCAAATAAAAGAAGGTATGAAGTATATCCTAGAAAAAGAACAAGTATTAAATAACAATATATGAATAAAAATAAGAGGCCAGAAAAACCAGGCTTTACAAAGTTTATAAGGACACAGTAGACTTTGACCTTGAATATCTCCGCTCCAGTAAATTGTGGATTGCCTCTCTTCTGCACTCCACCCATTTGTCCAATAAGCATTTTCATGACAATAAAAATTCAATAACATCAGCTCTATTTTCCCCTGCGTTTTTATTCCGTAGCAATATGCTCCTCTTCTCAACACAGAAAATATTTGTTTTGTCCGAAAGCGACAGCATTGAGGACTTGTCTTCATCGAAAATAATCTATCATGTAAATCCCAATCCTAGCTCTCACCACGGATCTCAGTTAGCAAGCACCCTTATGTAAGGTTAATTCAACTACGTGCTAGAAAGAGAAAGGCATTTCTTATACCTGAGTTTGGCAAGCGGCAATTTCTGCCACTAGTTGCACTGTATTCGGTAAAGGGTCGACTTAGGCGACAGGCGTAAATAAGAGAAAAAAATCAATTCATTTTAAAGCCTTGGCTGAAAATGAACATTTCAACTTTCTAATTTCATTCGCTTAAAATTAACTTCTGTAATATATGAATATGTATATTATGTATGGATGTTGGTAGACATGTGAACCCCTTTCCTCATATCCTATATGCCATATGGGGAAGCTATGTGTAGAAGTTGATGAGCTGCAGCGCCATTTAGGGGCGAGTTCGTGAGTTAGAGTAAAACGGATAGCATAAAATTATTCTCCACGAAAAAGTACATATATGTGCCAAGTTTCATGGTGGTCGGTCAAACGGTGTCGTAGTTTATCAATCTCATACATACATGTATACCAACATCCATTTTATACATATGCACACACGTGTATCGGCTGTATCGCCTTTATGTGAGTCGTCAGGTGCATTTACTCTGGTGTTTTTGCGTGAATTGACATTCTGTTTCCTGCTTCGTTTAGATGACTTCTGCCCAAAGAAAACATGTCGTTGGCTTCGTCATGTGACGTCCCGATTAATAGCGAAACGTCATCTTGTTGGTCTGTGCAAGTTAAATCGCGTAGATTTAATTTTATTTCTCAATCGATAGGGTGGCCTGACAGTACTACGTAGCAACATGTACTTCGTGAATATAAATTAAAGTTGACCGAAAAAAATAATGCACTTTGCATTATTTCAAGTAGCGACTAAAGTAAGTTTATGCAATGCACCTGAAGACATGCAAAATTCGCGTTATCATTTGGTAGCAGACTTAACTTCACTTTCCTATACATGACAGAGCATAATCTGCGATTCAATTGGCCACGAACTTGTATATGTTGTCATTTACGTGTGTTACGTCTTTACAGAGATTGGCCTCTCTACCGTGTAAGCATTCTCCGCGGCAAGTCACAACAATATCGGCCAGTGGGAGACGTCGAACGAGCGTATAGTCAATTGGATTACAGTCAGCTGTCAGAAAATAACGCGAATTTTGCATGTCACTACTCATAGGTGATTCACTCGGTGCGTATAGGCCTATGTATACGTGTGCCATAGTTGTCTTATGTTTAAAGCATCTAGCTCATCGGGAAGTTAGTTTAAAATAGATTGCAATATTTGTACCAAAAATACAGACAAGAATGATGCACTGCCAACCAGTTATCGTCATGTAAAATTTCAAGATTCTTGCTCAGTGCTACCGAAGAAACAGACAAGAAATCGAGTTAGTAAAAGTGTGTTAGAATCTGTTCGGCAGTTTTGTTTAAAGTGGTTTTCACCGTGTAAGCTAATTTGTTTCCACGACGAAAACACTATTGTCTTAGTTAATTAATGTAATTAACAAAAGTTTTGTTAGTTTACTTCTTAGTTGAAATAGTTTAATTTCTTGTCGTGGAAAAAAAATAGCTATCATTGCAAAAAAATCAATTTCAACAAATCTGCCAAACGGAGCTTTAGTATCTGATCTCATTTTTGAGTTTAAAATAATAATAATAATAATAATAATAATAATTCCAAAAATCAGGAACAGGGGCATCCGTAAAACACACACACACACACACAAAGAAGTGGGTGGCTTGGTAACTTTCCATATATTTACACAAGCCATCGGTTCAAACAATGTATCTTCGGTGTGGTGATATGTATTGAATACGGTATCACTAAACGTTGTTGAATAAGTTTTGGTTTTATGAATTGCTTTTTGTTAATATGTTTGCATAAAAATTAAATTCCCTCGGAAGCTGAGCTAGGCTGTTAGTTGCAATACATAAATGTCCCAATTTTCCATACGGTTTCACCTGGGGAACAGTCATTTGGGGTGATATTATTCCAGAAATGTTCTTTCAATAAATATCTTTGGAGTTTTCGACCATTAAGCAAACTTCGTGATTAACAGGTTTATTCATCAAGAACACAACAGGTTTTGTGAAATCTTTGATTATAGGATAGTGGTACAAAGTTGCCCTGCGTGACAAGTAGTTACCCCAAGTGACTGTACATTTCGGGTGAGTTCAGTTCCTGAACCACACTTTTATTACTCTAGATACCCGATCTAACGGTGAAACTTTGAATAGTTAAGTGGGCATGACGGTATGAATGATAGTCTGTGTAGGCACTTGGCACGTCACTCGAGTGTTCGTTGTATCAAACGACGGCATGCAGTAGATTGCTGCGCGTTGCCAGATTGGACTTGTGGCACAGGCGTGTCTGCTGCTTACGTCATTAATCATCCCGCTAATGCTTCGTAAACTGGATCGGTCGTGAGTTACAAACAGGTTTTATTAATTACTCTTCGATGATGGCCGCATTAATAGTCTGTATCATAACATTTAGCCAGCTTCATTTTTTGTCCTAAGCCTGTTATAGGTTGGAGCTGTACGTGGCAGTAGACATTAAGAAGCAGGTCTAAACGATTAAGTGTTTGGACATCAGGTATAATGCTTACTATTCATCTGCACCGGAGATTATGGTTCTCATTCATTTATGTCCGTTATAAACAATCTCGACATCTCCAGTCTCTTATACAAGCTAAATTTGACGAACGAAAATCATGGTGTAGCATGGTGAGCATTGTTACAAAACAACAGCCCTTAGAGGTAAGTCTCTTCGCAACCACCGTGGGGGTCACACATCACACGTTCCTAGAACCATTGAGTGATTGACGATTGTGTATAGCCATACCAGGCTAATTCTGGTGCAGGTCTTTGATATACAGCGTGTCCTGAAACTGGTGCATAAAATGCTTGTCGCGTGAATCCTACGCAGAATTGGAGCAAATAATGTTTTAAGGAAAAGTGCCGTAATGTGACATCTTTCCTGCACCAGGTTACAACTCATCACGGATCAAACACTTTCTTGCTCTTCACGTCCAGGTTTTCTTTTATGTATGATAACGTCGAATAAACGTCGAAATTTGTTTAGGTTGCTCGGGATTTGAACCCGCGCCAATTAATGTGATGGCCAGGGGGCCGATCAAAGGTCGCTTTTTATGGGCGAAACGCCAAATTTGCATCACCTGTGTTGCGTCTGGTTGCTCTGTAATGGAATTAAATACGCACGCACATGCAATAGAAGACCCATTTTACTAGTTCTGTACTTGCGCTGTGTATGTGCAAATAGCATGTGGTGAATGTTTAATCGCTGTCCAGAGCTGTGTAAGTAAGATATATGCGTAGCGCCAGAGAGGACTTGCTCCTTCGTGTGTTGCCACAGTGTGCGCAAGAGATGTAATCGTAAATTTCGCCGGTAGCATTTCCGTCTCCGAATTCGCACAGTATTCACGTAATAAGTTCCTCATACGCCCGTTTCCGGATATTCTGCGCACTTAAGGCTCGGCACCAGTCACCATATTGAATTATTTTATTTTTCGCTCTTATAAAATTCTGAGAATAAAAATGTGAAATTTGTTACTATAATATCAGTTCTATTTACCTTACGCTACGATAAAAGCATCGCAGTTGTATGTATATTTAAGCCGTAATCATTCCAGCATGTTTTTATACTCTTAATTTGCTCGACTGGTTACGGCTTAAATATATGTTGAAAGTACAACTGCGATGCTTTTAGCGTGCGTACGGTAAATATAACTTATACTATAGTAACAAATTTCACATTTTTATTCTTAGAATTTCATAAGAGCGAAAAATAAAATAATTCAATATGGCGACTGGTGCTGAGCCTTAAGTAGTACTCAGTTATAAAATTCAGAATAAACTTGTTACATGTTACATAACTCAGTGCTAAAAGCATACCTTTAAAATTTTCGTTTCTCGGAGCCAGTTTGCAAAAATCAGTAAATAGCAATTTTAGACAATAGTTTTTATCAACTTTATGAGCCAAAATCTTTCCCGAGCAACGTACTTCTGGAGAACGATCGCTGACGCCGGAATCTCGCAGATAGGCGAAGTATAGGTTAAGTAGTGACGAGACGTATGGCAGAGTGAACCTGGAGATCCCGAGAATACTCGCAGGCTAACGGCGAATCCCCACATGCCCCACACGCAAAAATCAGACCGACCCCGCTGGGAATCGAGCCCGTATCGCCGTGTTGGGAATTGAGTGGTTTGACCGTTACACATCGTGGTTTCCTGCTACATGAAAGTTTATTAAGTCATAGCGTATCTTCGTTCGAAATGAAAATCCCCGCATAACTTTGTGCTCTGCCCGACTGCTTTGCTCAGTTGGGCCAAGAGTCCCGGGTTCGAGTCCCGGTCAAGGAGGAAAATGTGTAGTTACTTCCCCGGTGTTCGGTGGGTGTTGTGTTGTCCCCTCATCCCCATTCTACGGAATACAATGGCGAACCACCACAGTTTCATCCTAGCCTAGTCGGCCTCAGGTGTACCCCTGAGGTCCAGACCAGCCTCCCGGCTGATATCACCATCATCATCATTTGTGCTCCATTTACAATTTTGTGAACTTAAATAATTGTTCTCGACTTGTGTTTTACAGTTGTACGAGATCGACGACAATCCGAAACGAAAAGAGTTCCTAGACGACCTGTTTGGATATATGCAGAAGCGAGGTGAGTGAAATATGCCTTCATATTGTCAGCTTCAGTGCACGTTTTGTTTCTCAGTTCCATGTATATATATTTTGACGTACAACAGTCTGGAAAGACCTGTTTTAGTGATGTTCGAGGAATTCGAAATAGTGTTTTTTATTAAGCATGGTGTCGTAACAGTGACATTAGATCCTTATCGAATGTGTGTTCTGTTTCCATAAATTTGCACAATATACACACACGGAATATTTTCGTTTAAAAAAACGTATATGGCAGCGCATTTGAAGTGCGTTGTAGGCGGTGTCCTTGATTTTCATCGTATTTTCACACTCGCAGAACTTAGTTTTATGTCTTCACGGCGAATCGTATACGCAGTTACCGCCTGACATATTTATCGATATTTTATGAACATTCGTTCAGTGTAGAATAAACATTTTCCTGACTGTCGGTAGTCATTTATAGCTTATTTTCGGTTGATCCGTATTTTCTGTTCATATTAAATTCTCCACGCTCTTCTACAAGAAGTTGTGTAATTTTGGCGAATACAGCAGGGATTAGACGTGGTACGTAGAACTTGAAGTTGTAAAAATGTTTGTCCTCGTCCAGGATCATGCAACTCGAGTGCTTGGAATAAAAAATAAGCTCCACTCGTTTAGAAAAAAATGTTCTGAAGGAATTTTATTTGAGACGGTCTCCTACGTGGAATATTCTTCCGCGAGCGATGGTCTGAAGTAGGGCAGCCATAAGAACTATAGTAGCACACACATCAAAGTGTCTCATCGCCTCTACGCGCAATCTACTAACCAACGTTCAGGCTTCCCGTCAGTGACTCGTCTGAACGTTGAGAGTGATAGTCGCCATCTTGCATTTTTGTATTTTGTGTCATTACTTCGGGGTATATTTATCAACGAGCTATATAGTTAACATAGAGGGGTGGAAACGCTTCCAAAGTGAAGCCCAATTGAACGGCTGTTTTGACACCAGAAAACATGGCGAACAGCAGTCTGGCCAACATTATGTTAAAAATCCGTCATTACGTTCGCATAAAATCCGTTACTTTATAGCTCCACTATATTCCCGCTAAACACAGGAAAAAATGCCAATAATTATTGTAATGTTTACATTAGCATAATCGCTCTCGTCTCTCGACCGGAAATAAGCGTCCGCCATTTTATCTAGAGTCAAAATACCACGTTCAATTGGGCTTCACCTCAGAGCCTTGGAGATTGCTGTTTCCGCCCCTCTATGTTTACTACAGCTCGTTGATATTTATGCAACTTTAACCTAACTACTGAGTAGAATACGTATTAAGGAAATGTAAGACATCGTAAATCTTTGTTTGTTGTTAATGTTGTTGGAGCTCGAATTGCAGCTAATAAATTAATAAGATTTTCATAACTGCAATTCGATCTCGAATTACATTAACGACAAACAAAGATTTACGATGTCATAAGTTCCCTTAATATGAATTCTATTCTGTAGTTAGGTTAAAGTTTCATAAATTTACCCAGAAGAAAAGTTATGGCTAGGGACTGGAAAATGTTGCGAATTAAATTATCCGTAGGCTGGAATCCATTGTACTATGCATACTCAAGCCACAACTATTCGTCAACTAGCTGCTACTCAGTGGAACAGCAGACAATGAACGAATAAACGGGGCTTGAGTATGTATAGTACAATTGATTCTAGTCTACAGGTCATCGAATTCGCGAAATTTTCCAGTCCCTAGTTATGGCACAAAATACAAAAATTCAATATGGCGACTATCTCTCTTAATTTAAGCGGCGGCCCTATAGTTTTGCTGGGTACAATTACGCAACGAAGTCCAATGTACGCTTCTAACGTAGTTTCTTTTGTATCCACGTGCTATGTTTTGAGACACAGTAGTCTAGAAAAAACGCAGTTGTTTTTATCTGCTGAAGGTCTCCGAAATTAAGTTTAAATTTCGAAAAGTGCCTTTCCGTCAGTTTGGAGTGGGTTTTAGTTTTGTAGGTAAACATTATGTGACAAGTTAACTAGTTTCGTGGAATGAAGCGGCCTTCGAAAACGTTCTCAACGAAGTTCAAAGCTAGTTAGGCGATCTATAAGGGCGACCTTGAAGTGTGCATCAAATGCTGCAACGCCACTACGAGCCAAGCGCTGAACTAGCGTGCAACATTCATGTCAATTTATTTTATTGGTGGAAAAAAAACCAAAACAAAGTATTGCACGTTTCTATCTCAGTTTCGAATACATCCGGTTAGTACATTTTGAAGTACGGCTGTGTGAAAGGACGGTTTTTTAAAATCTGTGTTGAAGGGCTTAGAAACCGTGATTTTGGTAAGCATTGTGTCTGCGTGACATTCGGTCTTTTTCAGAAGGGCGTTTTGTTTCTGTACATTGGCACAATAGACATATGTGGAATGGCTTCGTTAAAAAAAAAATCCCTGTACATTACAACACATTTGAATGACGTGGTTGGCAGCGCTCCGACGTCTATCGTCTACTGTTAAATTCATCAATCAATTTGTCAATATTACCAGCTTACCAGAAACTGCGCTTTAAAAATAATGTCTAAACTTACCATACCCATGTATAAGAGTATTAAGAAAGTAGGTATGGTAAACTTGTTTACCATAAATCAGTGCTAGCTTTCCTATACATTATTAGTAAGTAGTCAAATGTCTACTGGTGGTATAGTGATAATGCTAACTATACCTACGAGCTGAAGAATGGTAAGTCTCCCATACAGTGTATGAGTTAATCACTGCCATTACTATTCAGGAAATTTTTTCACAGTGTGCATAAATGTTTTAGGTTATAGATCCCCAAAATGAATGTTCCCGTCACCTTGCTGCTGGAAGATATGAAACCAAATATTTCATTTTCTTCCAGTAAATTTCAGCGAGTAAAATGACAAACAATATCTAGCAAAATGTCACAGATAATCTGCGGATGTCGCTACTATTTACGTGAAGTAAAACCTTTGATGTAGTTAGTAAAATTTTACAATTCTTACTGGAGAAATTGCAACCAGATTATCTAATCCCTTTGATTCAAAACCTTTTCCCCTGATTTTATATAATTATATATATATATATATATATATATATATATATATATATATATATATATATCGTTTTAATAAAATGGACAGTTCATTATGTAATGTCATGAACTGGCTGGTATAAAACATTGTCATTAGACATATTTATGCTAAGAGCCGAACATTACACCTATAGGAAATCAAGTTACGAATATGAATTAGATGTATGGAAATAAAAATATTATTTTATCTGATTTTAGCAGTTCTTTGCATCCTGTCATCTCCGCTTAGGTTCGGTAATTTCGTTAACCTCAGAAAATTAAACCATCCAGAGAAAATAATAGGTAGGCTTCACGTTTTTGGGCAGATATAATTAACGAAATAAAAACTATCAAAAAATAACTTGTTGGTTGCTGCACAACGTCTTTAAAAGTGCTGGTTGTTGCACAACATCTTTAAAAGTGCTGGTTGCTGCACAACATCTTTAAAAGTGCTGGTTGCTGCACAACATCTTTAAAAGTACGTAATCTGCACTCACTATTATTGTGCATCACATACACGAAGCCTATGTTTCGCTCTTCGTACAACGATAATAGCACTGTAAGAGTTAACCGTACGTTAACAAAAACATTTCTTAGTAACTAGAATGTAATAAATTTTTTTGTAAAATTTACAAGAAATGCTTAGAAATGTAGAAATACAGGTAGTACTCCAAAATTACCGTAAATGCTCGTGTACATACAAATAAGTATATTTACGAGTTATTTGGATACCGCATGGATATTACAAATTTCAAGTAAATTTTATAATAACTGTTTGCAGTGGTGCTATTTTTTCAACAAATTTCTAAAGAACTTTTTTTTAAGTACAAAATATTTTTCAATACATGATAGGCCGTCGAAACTGATTTTGTTCTAAACCGAACATCCTGTGAACAAAGAATGGTTCAATTCTTTCATGCATATGCAGTATATATATTTTTTAATAATTGATTGAAGGTTTACATTATTCCTCTTGTTTCAGTATCTGTCTCTTAAAAATCGTGCCGTAAGTTTACAAGATCCCTACTCGAGCTCGGATTCATGGGATCAAATTGTTATATTACTTACGTTAACTGTGTGTAATATGTTTGTTTGTAGTTTGCATTTATTTGTTTATGTACAGCTGAGCTATAGCTTGTTCAGGGGTGACGTCTGACATGAAACTTTCAGTAATTTGCTTTTGTTTTCAGAGTTAGTTGAAAGGCGCGTGAGACGTGATGTAGCGTGGTACAGAAAGTACTTATTTTTTGTATAACTATTAAAAATGTTTCCAATGCGTTTATCTTCGAAAGGAAAACACAACTGTGTCCCGATGATTTAAAAAATTGTCGCCCGTGATTCCCAAGCTCCTCAAAAGTACAAAAAAAAAGTCTTTCACGTAGCTGTAGCTGAGAAAATATCGATCGTAATCGTAAAACTAAGCCAAAGAAACCTGCATTGAACTTTACCACAAACTTTCCGCAAATAAAACAATAGGGTTATTGGTTGAAGTCCCACTGAAAAACACATTCTACGAAAACACTGCGTGCTAGTTTAGTACTCCGCGCCTAGAGGCGATGAGGTGTTTGACGGACGTGTTATGTTCGACTTAATCGCCTTCTCCGTTTCCGTGCCTCAAACATAAAGTAAGTCCACTAACTCTTTTAACATACGTTTAATTTGTCAGAACACCACAGCCAAGCTACAAAATACAGGAAAGAAGAGTGCGAATTTCGGATATTATTCCGACGCTATGGATCACGTGTCTATTACCAAATTGTTCGTTTCAGAGCCCGGTACACTGCTGTACGTAGTTGTACATGTTGTCGTTCACACTCTGTATATGGTCGCTCACTTAAAGCAGTAGTGACTGCAGGGAAATCATGCGACAGCCCAGGGCACTGTTTTCCTTGTCGTGAATATTCGCTGTTAGTGTGTATACTTGTCCATTACAGAGTGGAACTCGGCCATATAGCAGCACTATCTGCTGCGGTACTGTCATGTGTTTTGCGAGACAGTTCGATAACGACACGTATTGCAGCAGGGAGTCTCTATCGCATAATAGTAGTAATAAAAGAACCTTTTAAGACAGCCGTTATCATACATATT
Organism: Medauroidea extradentata; assembly: GCA_003012365.1. Lineage (NCBI taxonomy): Eukaryota > Metazoa > Arthropoda > Insecta > Phasmatodea > Phasmatidae > Medauroidea > Medauroidea extradentata. The sequence goes on from PNEQ01049252.1 coordinate 22,943, forward strand.
ATCCTTGTCCCCCTTCCTTTTAGATACGTACAATTTTATGTTGATTATCTGCGTTTCCACACACTATGACGTACAAAAACGAGCGCGCAAATAGATCTATGAAAAAATTACGTACTTAGAACACACACAATATGTTGTTTTGTTTTGGAAAATAAGTGCATTTATAGGTAAATTATTTACCAGAGTAAAACATTTGTGTCATATTTAACACCGCGTGGGTCTGATTATTTTTATAGTGTAAATGTTCCTGAAATCTGCATTTCCGAAATCGCCTTTATGGTGCTAATTTTCTCTACGTGAATCTTAAAGTTGTCTTCAAGCACGGACTTTATTTTTATGATTATTTGTGTGCTGTTAAAGCATATAGCCTCCATTTGAAATATCGTTCAGGTAAATTGTTAATGAAGCTGTGCTTGCCAGAAGTTTACTAGAAGATTATAGTCCTCGCGGCAGTTGGCAGGCTGGTTGTCTTGGTTTCAGATCTGGAGCGGCGTTCTGCCATACCTTGCAGCAGGAACCTTCAGGCGTTTCCCGAACAGATGCAAACTGTAACATCTCTGCAGTTTCCTTGACGCGAGACCGAAAGCTGAAGCTTCCATAACTCGCTGGGTGTTTGTAAAATAAAATGCACCCCACAGACCAGTTGGAAATCCTTGGAACGGCGGCGGGGCGCGTGTAACTGTTTTAGCTTGGCCCCGGACCTGTATTTAAGGTTGTGGAGGGAGGTTGTGCCATTAATTAGATTACGTGTTTGTGTGAACGGCGAGGGAGGGCTAAATGCTTAATTGAATTAATAGATTTTCTGCAATAACTTCTGTTTTAAAATAAATCATTTTTGGTAAATGTGGCAATGTTGAGGCATAAAAGATATATTAGCGATGCATTTTGGAGATCATGTTATATGTTCGTCTTATATTGGACTTATAATAATTTTTGAAAGTTAACGTGTAATTACCTTGCAATCATTCTGCATGACAAATTTACTAAAGATTCCATTATTATTTACGTCAAAAATAGTTTGTAATGAGTTTTCATGTACACCAAGCCGTAGCCCGTGACGTGTAGTTTCAATGTGAATAATTTCGTTTTCATTAGGGCAATTATTAGTTTTCGGAATGTGCATGAAGACAAATTAGGAGATGTTAGTAGATTTTCACTTTGGATTGCCATTATGTGGAAACTGGCGGAGGTAATATTTTTTGTAAGTGGAAAATATGCTCCCGAGTAACGTCTACAAAACGAACACTAGTTTGTACAAATATAAAGTTATTATTTTCCCCTACTTGGTGGCCGTGTGGGTGAATGTATTATGTGCGTTCGAGGACTAGAAGTGCGGAAGTGGTAAGGACGAGACAGCATGGCCACCACGACTCTCCCTAGCCTCTATGTGCAGTCACTGAACTGGTGTGCTGTCTTCTCGTCGACAACTAGCCTCTATGAGACATTCAAGGGTGACCCTATAATTGTATGACGCATTGTTAAAGACAAAGAAGTAGGTATTGTACACGTATACCCATTTTAAAAGATTCCATGCCAGGATTTACATATCTAATCAAAGACCGATTTCAGTCATTTTCAGCCGGTAGAAATTATGCCCTAATGAGTAGTGGTGAACTTCAAATAGGTATACATACGTGTAAAGTTCTTTAAAGCCCATTCCTAAGCAGACATCACTCGTGTGCGATGAGCGGTTTTCGAGTAATCTGGTAACGGCCGAAGCTCTGCGCCATATTTAGTGTAAAAGTAGAGAAGTTGGTAGCAACGTGGTTGGGAGCGGTTCGCGATGGATGTGCACGAGCGAGCTCACCACGGGACGTCGACGTCAACATGCGGGAAGTTATCGGCCAAAGGGGCGCCCGCTAAGCCGCCGTCGATAGCCCCCCGCGATGCATTAAAAACCTATCCCGCGCTCCAGATACGTCACCTACCATTTACGCACTTTTTTTTCCGGGATGGGTTAAGAGCTGCCCTCATGCGACCGAGGGTTCGGTGATAGTTGATGGACGGGAACAACTCGATAACGTGTCTAGAGGCGTTTGAGTTAAGTAACATGGGTACTTTTTCTGTAATGTTTTCAGTTCCTTATATGGTATTTATAAGAAGACAGTTGTTGCAAACTATCTTTACGACAAAAATTCTCATTATGTTTTTTTTTAATTGCGTCATAACTGCTCTTTATAATGTCTCTTTACTTCATCTATGTAAAGATTTTGTCTCAGGATTTTATGAGCGTTAAGATTCATGAAAAGGCCAACAATTATACTTCACGCTCTACAACCATCCTCGTAAGAAAACAAATCCGATTGAAAGGTTTCTGAGGAGACAGAAATACACTATTTTATGTTTCCATAAATGCCTGATATGTTTCGTATATTACACTTCTGTGTACCTGCTAATTACCTACCTCCACAGAACACAGATTTTAAACAGAACGTGTCCTGATATCTCTTGGCCGAGAGGTACGCTAATACATACGGGTGCTTCTCTCACTTGTTAGCGCAGTACACTAATTTCTAACTAGAGACGAATTTAATCGATATTATGACTTTTAATCAAAATTCTTGAAAGGGACAGATATGATTTACAATTATTAAAAAAAAATAACGCGCTGTAAAAACTGGGAACATATAATTTAGTAAGGTTTTTAGAAAACAGCGTGCAATTGCCAGACAGACTCACTGGTAAAGGGAGGTGTTACAAACAGTATATATAGTCAGTACAAGTGACTTATCTGTATCGATGTTGCTCTCGAAAGACAATCACAGATGACGATCTTTACCAGAGATGAAGTCACAGAATAGACGACACAATACTCGCATCACGTCTCTACATAACCTCTAGGCGCAAATTACTGAACTGAAGTGCAGCCTTCTCGCCGACAAATCGCCTCTATGACATCAGTGGTGACCCTATCATTTTATAACGTAGTATTTAAGTGTATTGCCAAATTTTCTTACCAAAAATGGACCACGAAAACACTCATTTCCGCCATTTCCAGTAGAGTTGAAATAAGCATTATATATTACCTCTCGTGGATATGTATATTTGGTTCGGAATGAAGAGAGAACTTTAGAAAACCTAGTTACGTCCTTCCTTTCGCATAATTTGAATTATCCTGGTACACGTAGCACTCTTAGTATTAATCTAAGTGTATATATTTTACCGTACTCAAATGTTAACAACCGAAGTAAAAAAAAATTTTAAATACTAATTCTAGACAAACTGTTCTTATAAAAAATGGTTCAGTTCATCGCGAACTACGTAGGTATATAACGTTCTTTGAATGCTAGTCCTAACCCGATATTAGGCTACTTAATCACGCTGAACGTTTTTCGAATAATTTTATATCGGCGGAAGCTATGCAAACCGTTAGGCGCGCAGGGCAGACGACCATTTTAACCTTCTTTTGTTAAAGGGCTTCAGTGAAGGCGTGTGAAAGGTTAGACGCGAGAACAGTTGGTATACACGATTCAGGGTAAACTGAGCACTTTTGAATCCCTAGTTTTTCAGATTTTTACAGTTTACTGCAGGGGCGTCATTTTAGGGTGAGCAGGGGGGCAAATGCCTCCCCTGGTTGTAGAAGGAAAAGTGTTTAATTTTTTGTGCATTTTGTTATTTAAATAATACTAACGTAAGCACATCAAAATGAAGGTTTTTTTTTATTAAAGTTTCTAACTTGTACACGCTTAATTAATAAAAAATGCAGCAAGGTCACTGTCACCAAAAATAAATTATTGCCCCACCCCCACCCAAGAAAAACCTGAAATTACGCCCCTGGCTTACTGCCACTTTATGATATTAGCGAAGCAATCTAAGAAACTACCAGATTGTACATATTGCCCCATAATTAAAAGTTATGTCGAAAGTCACAATAAATAAAAACTTCCATTTATTATTGTGGATGATATGGTGTTCAAAAGTGATCACTTGACCGTGAACCGCCTATAAGAAAGACATGGTCGCGGCAGACAGCTAGCTGGGTAAGGAAGACCTTCCGGCCTGGCACGATGCTTAATTGCGCCCGCATATGTGCGTAATTGTCCCCCGATACCGACATACACCGGCGGAAACACGTGGACACGCATCACGCGTACCTCCTCGCGACCGTTTGTACCGGCCCCGTGCGGTCTTAAGCGGCATTGTTAGACAATTTTATTGTATTTTCCGTTTTTAAACCATATAATTTATTCAATTTGTATTATCAACATTTTCTCTTCGACAAAGCATAGGATATATTCTCGGTAAACTGCTTGACATTAATAATATTGGAACCTTTCATTCATTTTTCATGCTGAGTCATTACAAGAGAATTCTCGAAAGTTAACCCATAATTCTCTTGCAATGATTCTGCACGACAAATTAATGGAAGATTGTATTATTTAATAATATTTATGAAAGTTAAACCATTGAAGCGTCCCTAGAATTGTGCATATTGTTAAATAACATGCCGTGTTGGATGTGTCTCGTCGGTAAACTAGACGTAGGTTTGTCTTTGAATGTTTCTTGCAATGGGATAGAATGACAAACGTTTATTATTGTGGATATACGTCAT
>PNEQ01049253.1:0-28610 GCA_003012365.1 Medauroidea extradentata
TAAAAAGACCCCCTAAACTTTTGGATGACTATGTCCTATACTAAAGCGGGGAAGAATGTAATGAATGTATATCTCTATGCATCTATTTATCTATGTTGTTGATGTGACATGCAAAAACTGTTATCTTGTGCTTTAACTTGTAGGTCAGTTTTTAGCTGATTAAAGCCTTGTTTTAGTGAAATGTTTGATTCTATTACAGTAACTATAAAAAGCTGAAATCGTCAAATGTGTACACGAAAACATAAATTATTAAAATTCATAGAATACTGGATACAGATAAAGATATCCAACTTTTATGTTAATTCACTTTCACACACCCGAAAATAGTCCAATGCGCATGCGCGAAGGGCACAGATATACTTGCGTCGAGCCATTTGCTAGTCGCAGATTTTCAGGCACTTTGCGCCCTCACGTGACCACTTGCACCTGCGTATTTGTATATTTAATACCAAAGCAACGCAGCGCAGGTGCAAATTTTGCGCTGCACCTCTCAAAAGCGATATTTAATCGCCCCTCAAGACATCTAAAAATGTTTAGGAAAACTGGCCTAATGTCATAAATATGGGTTTATGTCTTATGAAGGTAATTTTTTCTTTGCTATGTGTTTCATTCTTTCTTTAAGAAATGCAAAGTTTACTACGATTAAAAAATTGGGGTTGTATTAATTAAAACATTTTTGTAGTAGTCTGCTGGCAACTTTACTGATAAGCGTTCCTTTTGAGTTAAGCTACTGAGTTCGTCGTGTATGCTGTTCTATTTTGGCAACATTTCAGCAGCAAATGGAAAGGGCCGGTGTTGAAGGCCGAATGCTACTCTTTCTATGTAACGTCTTTGGCGTGTTTATATTTTTTTCGGTGTGTGTTTGTGTGCGTGTGTCAAAATCTCGTGATCGCTTGGCTTGACAGTTGTATTGATTGCGGTGCTATATTTTAAAATTCATCAGGTTTGTTTTGAAATTAATAGTGTGCGCTGAGGCGATGTTGGTGTAGTATGTTCTGTTTATTTTTGAATAGGAGCTTACTTTGACTATCGTAATATTAGATTTTCTTGCCGATTTGCTCGGGCTTGGAGTGCACAATTATTTTTAATAATTTTAAATTCACCAACAATTGCTGAGGTGGAATTTTTGGCTTGACGTACGGACAATAATGTTTAGGTTAGAAGAAAATTGCTTGTATTGCTAGGAAAGTGGCTGTTTGGTCCTCTTTGCAATGAAGTGTGCATTGTGTAGAAATGATGTGTCGAGTTTTCTCGACTTTGTACCATGTGTCATACTATTCCATAGTAATTTGGACTATTTTAGTTGTAGTGGTTAACAAGAGCCTACCTATAAGATAGCTTTGTGATTGGTCTTGCAGAATCCAGGCAGTATTTAGTTGTGTTGTGGTAGGGCGATGGTTAGTGGAATGCTAGAGAGGATGGGGATAAGCTACACGAAGGCAGTAGCAGCAAGTGAGATATATTTGTAGACAGTAGGAAGTGCGTAGGCGAGGAAAGCATAGGAAGGGAATGAGTGCACCAGTTTGAGCAGGGAAGGAGGATGCTGGGGGTTTGTTTGGCAGGGAAACAACTGGCAGTTCAGATACGGCTATTACAGAGCTGCAATCAAGAGTGTTGAGATGAAGGTGGACCCACCATGCTGAGTGTAGTAGGGGTTGGGAGGGAAAACAAAGTGAGATGGTAAATAATGGTGTTAGTTAACAGACTAGTTGTTAACTGCAGGAGTGTTTACAATTAGCTGGATAGTATATGCTGGGGTAATGTTGAGAGGTACAGGTTGGATGTAGGTAGTAGTGGCCGAGTGAGGACGTGCTAGACTGTGTGTGTAGCATCACAATTATACCATCTTTACAAGAGAGAGAGAGAGCTGGGACAGCTGAGATGGGTAGTGGTGTGTCTAAGGCAGGGATTGAAGGAATTGTTAGAGTGGATAAGTAAAAAAGTAGAAATAATATAAATTGCTGTAATTGGGAGTGTTTGGAAGATCACATTGCTGGTATCAGGACGGTGGTACTTGTTAGGCAGTGGGTTGTTGTGGCGATATGCCACGTGTATAGTGGATTGACGGAACAGTCGTAACATGATAAAGAGAATGCCAGCACAGTTCGTCAGTAGAGGATTGGTTCAAGCAGTGGCAATTCCTACAAGATGAAGAGAAGCGGATGTCGTGTTGTTCAGGTCTGAGAGCTCGATATAGTTGATGCATTTGATCAGGATGATATCAGGGGCTATGACATTCCAGACGTAGAACTTGTACTGGAGAAGACCACAGTAAAATGACCGTGTAAACAGGATGATGGTGGAAAACTTCCAGATGGAAAGATACGAAAAGTGGTCGAAGGAGTAAAGCGTAGAAGGCTTGTGGAGATAATTTATAAGGATGTAATGTTGGAAAACAGTAAGGTGTAGGGGAGTGTTATGGACCAGAGACATGAAGACTGAAGAGGAAGTGTACGCAGTTGTGTGCAAACAGGAATAGTGAAGTCAATGACAAGAAGTAGGGAGTCAATGGAACAGATGCTTGTGAGGTTGGTTATGGAGTGGAATGTGTCGTAGCATGACTTAATGTCTGGGGGGGGGGGGGGGAGGTTCAGAAAGGGTTTGGACAGGGTGAGCTAGAGAGACAGGTTAAAGTGATTTCACCAAAGGTCGACAGCCAAATTGTGAGTCTTTTATTATTATTATTATTATTATAAAATAATTGACAGAAGTAGAAATTGTGAGAGTTTTTATTAGCTTTGTGATAGTTGCAAAGATGGCTAAAGTTACAGAATCTCGTAGGTTAGTCATGTGATACCAAGATTACACACCAACCTAGTTAGTGTTTGCATTAAACCTTATAATAATTTTTAATACAAATGGCAGTTGTACTAAATTAGAAGGTCCTATGTTCTTGGAGTATGGCTTGGAAATTTGCCCTTAAGTTTTTCATTAGTTGTATTAATTAACTTACACTGGTCATGTGTGACACAACTTTATGCTGATCATAGGTGCAGAGGAAAGGAAAGTATGTAATAATAAATATTACCTTGCTATTGGACGACTGCCCGGTGACAAATTCTAACCTTTTACTCAATCACTTTCCAAACCACTTATAAATTCTCCAGCCTCCTTCATCAAGCTCCAAAAGTAAATCCTCTCGCTCACCGACCTCCTAAGCATAGAGTGCTTACCCCGCTCGTGTCACGTGGCTGGCGTTCTTGTATACATTTAGAACGCCTTAGATGGAATACAGGATACTTTCAATGTGTCGCTCAAAGACGCTGGTAATAGCAGTCGGGTAGCAGGGACTGTCATCCCGAGCTGCACCTAGATATGTTAAGATGGAAGGTAATACAGCACAGGCTTCTCTTCGGTGAAGCGTGGACCAATGGTACTCGTCAGTCCGGGCAGAATGATAACTATGTGAGAGAGGGAACAAATATAAGGCTACTTACATTTACATCCGACACGACTGAACCAAACTCTCTCTATGGCTTGGTCCAGCAGAGGAACTAGAGATACTGAGGAGCAGTGCACTGCAACGTCCACAATGATAACTATGTTTAAATATGATCCTTATTGCCAACATATCAGCATCTCCTCCAACATTATGTTCCACTGTGGACTGACCATTCACATACCACTGAGATTAAACTGTGGTGTTTCTATGACAACTAGGACACCTAGCAGAACGTGGGACATTGGGATGCCTATTCATTATAAAATCATAAATGGAATACCATTGTTTCTATATTAAGCACACTTTACTACATTGTTCATGTTTAGCATCATTTGCTCACACACATTAGTTAGTTCTGTTATTAGTTAAGTCCCATTATTAGTTATAATTGTTATCTGAGTAAGGTTCCGAACATCATTATACCCTACTACAGTATAACATATTGTACTAATACACAGAAAGCAAATCTACTTAGTGTTAATATTTGTGCCACAAAGTCCACACCGTATTAGTTTATGGAGGGCCACCTTGAGATTTCTGTCTTTTGTCTGTACTTAACGAACCCAGTATACGGATATGAGCTCGGCACTGTCGCACAAGAGGCATTGTACTTACGAATGGCCCGTCCATAGTACTACCTACTTAAATATAAAAAATTTTGTCAAAATATACTGTTAGTTTGATCAAAGTAAGTGAAATAATGTGAAGAGTATGACTTACGTATCACTGTTAAGGCAACACATCTCGCTTATGAGTGGACGTGCAGACTGGAAGAAAATTCCTTTCAGATAGATTAATGACTGCCCTCTAACACCAATTTCACAAGGCTTATCTAGCGAACCATTGACGTCACGAGGTTACAACAATGGCTCGGGCTCCCTACCGCGTGACCTCAGGACGGCTGTGGACGTGATTTTCCGCACGTCCTCTACTCAACTTTCTTTGCTCGCCTTGGTCTACAGCAGGTGATGGAATTATCTTGGCCCCTCGCTTTCTAACTTCATAACTAACCATTCCTATGCGAGAAGGGTTGCCCGTCGTCCACGTATCCTGAGTGTCGTCTTGCCATAGTGTCCTACTGGCAATAAACCACTGGCTGGAGTCTTGAGAAATTCTATGTTAACAGTAGGATTACGGACTACCGAACTTTCTATTTGAATACATAACTAGTTGGATTTCTCATTCTCTACTCTGGCTCCTGCCAAAGGCTTACACCACAATCAGCTAAATTTATCAGACAACCCAAAGACAAGATTTCTAATATTTCGTAAACTACAAAAGTAATAATTGGGGTACATAGTGAAGCCCTCTTCTACATTAAGCCTACTTTATAACTGTGGGGTTGAAGGCTGTGAATCTTCTCACGATAGTGTACTCTGCCGTAGTTAACCTACTCCAGCCTCCCTCTCCATCCACCACCTTGTACGTTCTGAACCTGCCTTTCTGCTGTTCTCCTTTCCTCTGATGAGTTCTAGCCGAACTCTAGCGTAGTCGGCTACGGTACAAGAGGTTGTGGGTTCAAATATTGGCTCAGGCATGTCTGTTTTGTTGTATTTTTAAGCTCACTTCTCCTTCATCGGTTCGTAGAACCTCATTGTTACGGGGCTGTAAAACCATGTTACCTCACCTCCATTGAGCCCCACCCTAATATCTTCAACATCACTGATGACTGAAGAAAAACTTTCAAACTCGAAAAAAAATTACTGTATAAAAATTAAATTAATTTTTTGGCAGTTTATTAGCAAACCATGCAAAAGTTGTTAATCTCTGCTAAATTTGACATCTTCATAGTAGAGAAACAGCCCGTAAGGAAGGAATGGCGTAGTGGAGAAAACAACATAAAACTATACAAATGTTTTCTTGCAGATATTTAAACTGAAAAATGTACAACTATGCACTTTCAAATTACTTTATAAAATATTTTGTGGTTAAGTTTGTTTTGACATAGTGTGGATATATTTTTAGCTCACACACCTCCAAACAGTGATGAACTACCTATGTGTACTTCTTTCTTAAGAGCACCGCCTACCACGCATGTAAGATGTGTTGCAGTGTGCTCGTAGAATATATATATTTTTTAAACTATTCCACGTGTGCCCATTGTGTCAATGTATGAAAAGAAAATAACTTACAAGTCAAATGATGATGGAAAGGTAGTTTCAAAACATCATGTGAACTATAAAAATCATTTCGAGTCCCCTCAAGAAAAGCTAAAAATATCTTTTTCAATCTGTTATATCTGAAAAACTACTTACAGAATTTGAGTGAAACTACTCGAGAAACGTGTTGTAATGGGGCTTCTAGAGACCTTGCAGTACCTTCGGATGAACTCGAGGCAGGGCCATGTGTTTATGTGTAATGGTGATGATCCTATGTGTGCGTGTGAGCAGAGGACTGAAGTGACGTCAACCCCGTAATGTCTGCCTTCAGACTTCTTCGGGTGTCGTTGGGCCTGCTCGGGTCCTCCCCTCCTGTCAGTCGGTCCCTCTCCTACCGTCCCTTTCTCTTCCCCTCAAGTGGCCAGCTGTGACCAGTTTTGCTTCGACCCCGTCTCGCCACTTCGCTTCTGCTTGCCGGCCAGTGCGTAGCGCTCCCTTGCTTCAGCTCTCTCGGCTTTCCGTCGACCGGCGTGCGTCTATTCATTTCTTGGTAAGTGTTTGATTTTCCTTTTGGTTTGGGTCGCTTGGTATTTAAACTTGTGGAACCCCGGTAAGTTGCATTACATCGCCCTGATTAGTTTGCTTGGTTTATTTCGGGCCGGTTTGACGGAATGTCTGGAGAACTCCAGCTTAAATTCAACCGCTTTAACTAGGCTATGGTTAAATTTGCCTGCTACCTGTGCCTTATTCGTGCCTGTAATGGTTGTATGTGCCTGTAGGCTTACCATTTTGTTATGCTTTGAGCTCCTTTGGTTTTGTAAGCGTTCTCATAACCACGCATGTTAGCTCAGTGACCCAGTGGTTAGCTCAATCCCTTTGTTGTGTTCTTTGTGCACAACAGTGTAATGGACTTGTTCATCAATAGAGATGGGGTTATCTCAGAAAGTGCCAGTCTTGCTGCAGAGGTGATGCCACACCAGATGAGCCGGTCCAGATCCCCCGCGGCACGTTGCTTCACTCACATAAACACACGGCCAGTGGGCGGGCACCTTACAACAAACAACTGAACCACGTTGATGACATGCACATAAGTCGTCTATAGTCCGTTCTCTGTAAAGTGGCGAGCATGTGAGGTCATCACTATACACTTAGTAAGACATTACAACATAAAATTACAGTACTTACCTAATTCTCCACTACCTTGCGGGAAGCAAATAACAGAGGACTTGTGTCTGCAATGTTTCACGAAGATTGAATTGTAAAGTGCTCATTTTACCACAACTGGATTATGTATGCTAGCATGTGAAGCAAATGGGTTTTATTTTTAGGTTTCAATTTATTACGGTAGAGGCTTTGTAAACAAGGTTTTTAACAAATTAAAAGATGTCAGCATCCTAAATTAAATTCTGCATGTTTCACCCTACAATGTATGTGTAAAATCTCAAATGAAAGTACTATTAAATGAATATACTATATGTACTATCATTCACTGATGACTTCTGGTGTAATATACTGGGGTAACTCAACTAATGCATTCTTGGTGCAGTGAAACACTGTCAGAATTATAAGTGGTGCTAAACCTAAGCATTCCAGCAAACCTTTGTTTCAAAGTTTAGAAATTATACCACTGCCATCTAAATATATTTATACACTTTTTAAATTTACTTGAAAGAATGCTGAAAAGTTTTGTTGTTACACTAATATTCGTACTTGTGACTCTAGGTCTAGAAAAAACCTTCACCTACCAGTAAATTCACTGAAAATGCTTAAAAAATGTTCGTATTACTCAGCCATTTCGACCATTACATACATCTGTATTTGGTTACACTTAATGATAAAACCTATTCAAAATGTTTGAAAACTTTTAATTGTTACTCTGTCAAAGAATTCTTTAGTTTTTAATTAAATCAACAACCCAAACGCCTCTTCATCAAATGTTCAGTTTCTCTTTTTTTTTTTTTTTTTTTTTAGAATTTTTTTTTTTTTTTTTTTTTTTTTTTTTTTTTCAGAATTTATATATTTAATCTGTCTTTTACATGTAATTTGTACTTGATTTATTGAAATGGAGTATAGTTTGAATGTAGGTCCTTTTACAAATTATTGTATGTAAGTGTAAAATATTTGTGAGAATATGTATGTCATATGCATGTTGTATGACAAAAACTACATCCCTGGAGTTACCCTCCAATATGGGAGCTGAGGATTGCTAATAAACAAACAAAACTTGTGCATTTTATATGACTACAAAACTAAATATATAGTATATTGCAGGAGACCCCTCGCCCCTCAGTTGTGGTGCCAGTGTTAATATCAATCCGCCTGCCCCACCCCAACTGCATATCCAGAGGCCTTCCCCCGGGGAAATTGGGATTTTAAGGTGCATGATTGGTGCTGTTTAAGCAGTTCTGGTTATCATTGGCAGGATATTATTTTCGTAGTAATGACGTCATTTGTGTAGCAAGGAAGAAAATAACTGCTGTAATATATGTTTGGCACAGGACACTTATACCCAAGTTCTACACTATCATCAAAATCTGACGAGTGACAACTGTTAATAGCTCTTTTACTGTTTCTAATGCAAAAGAAATTTAATTTTCTTTCACAGAACAGTATAGGCAGCATTCACAAGGACAGGAACAAAGTAATAACAAAAACTAAAATCTGACAATCTAGAAGTAAGATTAAATTTATTACAGGAACATTTTTAAACATTTTAATGGCATTCAAGGTGAATTAGATGATTTAGCTCATCAGAATGCAAAACTTAGTGTGAAGGTTTGGGAGGGAAATAATGTAGACTGCAAGTTTTTTTTTTGCAACGGAAACTGAACACATATGATAGAACTGAACTCAAGCAGATGTGCCAAGAATGAGCGAGAGATTTTTTTGGTCAACGCTTAACATCGGGGTCTTTAGCGCTGGTGAGGGGTGACGTAAAGTGGGTTTGGAGCAGTACCGGAATGAAGGGGTGGGGGATACGGAAAATCCCCGAGAAAACCCGCTGGCCAACAGCGTTGTTAGACTTGATTCCCACATGCGAAAATTCAGGGACTGCCCCTGCTGGGAATTGAAGCCAGATAGCCTTGGTGGGAGGCAAATGGTCTGACCGTTCGGTCACCGCCCTCCCCCCAGGTGCACCAAGAAACTGGTCCACTTTAGTAGAAGATTGAAGACCTGGTTACCTTTAAAGTTACATTTCTGTCATGATTGGTGAGCACAGGATAATACTAGCCACCCTTCTGTTATCTGCGCTTCATGTACTACAGATAGTGGGGATGGGTATTGAACTGTATGGGACCTGCTTATAGAGAGGAACCAAAATTAAAAACTGACTATGAACACGCGTAAATATCATCACAATCACTTATATCAACTGACGTGTCATTAAGTTCACACAAATATTTGACACAGCCAAATAAAGGCATTGCAGAGTATGTAACAAAAAACTGACACATGTAATGCATTTATAATTAATATGATTGTTTGGAGGCTTGGTAATAAAATGTCAAATGATAATCCCACTCACCAAGCTAGGCTGCACCAGAAATTCTAGCCTGATGGAGGTGGAAAGATAGGAAATTTGTTTTTGAATATTCCTCAGTACCTGTCTATCTAATCAGTCAAAATACAGGGTGTCTACTGGTCACGGAAGTCACCAAAGAAGTCACAGAATTCAAACTAGGTCACGGAAGTCACAGAATTTAACAAAGGGTCACAGATTTTGTAAGTTGGCAGTTGAGCACCATGTAGCAACAAGCAGTTTATTTTCGCCTGTTCAAATTGCACTCACTTATTTGTAGCTTCAAAAAACAATTCTCTGCAAGTTCAACCTTTGTGCTGTACTGTGTTTAGTACTTGTGTCCTTGTAATGATGGCATGCCCAGATATGTATGTGTTTTGTAAGATTCGAGTTTAATGCAAAAATGGCGCTGTCAACGAGTTCAAACTTATTCACTTATGCCGTTTTTACCAGTTGCCCAGTTGTGTTTACTTTCTCAGGTTCTCACCCTACTGATGTGTAGTCCTGGTTTTTTATTTGTCATGCCTTCACTTTGCTTGGCAGCGACAGTCACACACACACACTCCACTACGGCGCAATACTCCAAGTAGACAAAGATAAACATTTCGTCAATTAACTTCGTTACTGATAAATTCCATGAAGCTGATGATCTGACCACAACGTCGATGCCAGAAATCCTAGTTGGAGATTGCAACATAAGGAGTTACTCACTTAACCAGGAAAATATAATAAAGTAAAAAACTACCAAAACTCGAAAAATAGCATACCAGACATGTGCTTGTCATTTTCAGTGGTTGGGTGTGGGTAGAGGTGGGGTACGAAAAATCATGTTATGCGCGTGGTATTAGAGATTATCTTTACCGGCGTTGAAAGTGAGCTGATAATGGCTTGAGAAAGGGAGGGTTACAAGTTGGATGTCTGTCGGCATTTTTCGCTAAGGTGGTGAAGATTTAGGGCACCTTCAGCAGGCAAAGTACTGCAGCAGCGATTTATGCTTTATCTATTCAGCCACCATGATTGTGCTGCAGCATACTTGCAGCAGTCGCAGCTAAAAAATACTGGTTGCAAGTCCGCTGCATGCAGACCACTTGTGTGTTTTGAACAGGCAATGGCATTGCCGGAAGTGAGTAAATTGTATTCCATGGATGGGATTACTAATAATATTATTGGAAATAAAGAATTTCTTAAAAAGTTGGTCAGTAGTAAGATGCAGAGGCATCGCTGCAGTGGCTTATTCAGCAGAACATACAGCGCTGCACACAGCAATTACTAACATCGCTTTCACATCGCTTTGCCTGCCGAAGGTGCCCATTGACAGTTTCCGGGAAAGGCGTTGCAAGTTGTTTCCCATGCTGAGAAAGTATAATACTGGTAGGGGAATCGTGTAACTCTAGCTGTAGTGGAGGGGGGATTTCATGTGCCAGTCGTGAGACAAGCATGTAACTCTAGCTGTCACGGCCTTGTTATCTACGAAGAGTAAGCTTTTGTCTTATTGTAAAGAAATTATGCTAGACAAACTGTGTAAGGTAGTAGTAGTTGTGCCCACAAGCCGAATGTTGCTTTCAGACTTGCGCGGTCACATTTTTTAACAGCTTTAACTTTTTTGGAGTGTATATTTGTAAAATCACTGCCTTATTGTTAAATAGAGCAGCACACAATATCAAGATGTTAGAGTTAAAAAAGAGAAACTGCTGGAAGAAAAGAAGGAATTACTGATCCAAATTTAGAGAGTTAAAAAAACTAAGAAAATATATGTAATTATTGTTTTTATAGTGCTTGTAAACAGGTAAATTTTGCAACTTAGATGACGTTAGAAGTGATTACTAAGCATAAATACATAGGTCACCGAAAAAGTCATTGATTTTTGTGGTATTGGGTTGGTAGACATCCTGAAATATCAACTGCAATTGGTTTCAGGATAATACTTATGTATAGGTGATTCGGAATAAAGTGAGCACTCAAAAAAGCCCTGATTAATTTCTATTTTCTGCCAGTTTATATCTTTCCGCGGTATGTAAACGTAAACATTGCCACGTGTTTTTATTTGCATAGGCTTGTACAGTGTTTACATTTACGTTACACTGCTCCGATAAATTTTAGCTACAATATGTACTCATTAAATGCACGGGTGTTGAATATGTGCTGTACTCAGTAGTAATCTTAGTTATAAATACATGCGAGTAAACGTCTTATAACACTGGTTTTTCTGTGTCTACTCTAATGGCACTACTGCCGTTACAAATCTTGTAAATGCATGCACAGTATATTCAAACTTTTAAATTAAAACCGCCACTAAAAACACACATGACACACGCAACTCAAGAATTCAATTTCCGTTCAGCATACTGTAATGAACGACGACACACGTAAAGAGAAACAATAAATAACCTATTTTCTTAATGTGTGAAACAGGGGAAAAAATGCTGTTTCTATTTCCCGATACTCAGGAAGGCGATCATAAAACAAAACAACTTACATTACTATTGACTTCACATAATTTATCAATGATATTCATGAACAGTCACTTCTAATACTTAAATGTGTTTATCAGAAACCACGGTCGTAGAAGAACAGGTCTGGACACTCGCCTGGAAACTTGACCCCCTTGTTGTTTGGCTGTAGTTCACCAAGTTACCGAGAATATTGTGTTTTATTGGCGCTGATGTTACGGCGGTCGGACTAAACTCCGCCCACTTCCTTTCCGCTAAGATAAACAATTTATCAAAACGTTTTTTTTTATTAATTTATGAAATGCTTTCTTCGCTCACAAATTTAAGAAAAGGCTCTAGCAATCTTAATTTACTTTATAAATTTAACAATAGAAAAAAGTGGACGGAGTTTGAGTCCGATCGCCCGGAAAACAGCGTCAAAAAGTACTGCATTCTCGGTAACTTAACGAACTACAGCCAAACAACAAGGGGGTCAAGCAAAATACATTGTTAGATAGGCGAGTGTCCAGACCTGTTCTTCTACGACAGTGACAGAAACCGATATTCATTACATAACGGACAATCAAACTGAATGACGCAATTCGCTTCCAAGCGGCGAAAACCTAACTCTGGTGCCATCTGTCGGTGAAATTTAAACTAACTCTGTGGCGCAAAGAGTTAGCGGCGTCTGCCAACGACAATCAACTCGGTTGCGTTGCTTTCTTTTGCCGCAAATTAAATAAAAATGTACAGTCAGCAGGTACGTCAGTAAGAACTTAAATAAATATTTTAAAGTATATTAAATACAGAGAGGTGGTTTGCAATTGATGTTGTTTCACTAATGCTGTGTTCAAATAAGAAAATTCATGGAACTACATGCAGTTATTCGCTACCAACCGTACAAACAATAATGTAACTGTTGTTAATGTTGATTTATATGCAGTAACGGCTAGTGATTTTTTTCAAAGGTTAAATCTTTAGTGCTCACTTTATTCCGAATGGCCTATAAATACCAATAACATGTATGGATTTTACCAAATTCGACACCAAAGATGTTGAAAAAGGGTGAAATTAGTTTTAGATTCTTTGTTAACTAACTGAAAAGTATTTTCATGATATAAAAATATTAACGGGGCGAAAAGTGTTTTGAGCAGATCACCAATTCATGTTGAATCCTGGGATGGAAGAAGATACAGTTTCGTAGTGGACTTGTGCAAGATTCCTTGCTCTGTTTGCACAGAGGCCACACTTACAACTCCATCCACTGGGTTGACATCCGTCCCAACTTCCACCTTGCTGGACGTAGTTGCTTACCTTGAATCAACACATGGGTGCCCACAGTGAGGTGTTGTTGCCGATGTGTCCATATTGACCTCTGCTGTAACGTACGTCAGTAATCTCTGCTCCAACATTTCCAATAAGTCTGTTGTATTTGCTGGATCTCAAACAAGAAAATGGAATATTGGCCACATCAGATCCTTGTATTTATGGCAATGGTACCATTACCAAAAAATGGGCAGGTGTCAAGACTACACAAGGTTATTTGGTCTTCACTAATAGGACAAATAAGACTGGAATTGAGAATTGCTTAAATTTGAACAAAAACAGTATTTAACTCCTTGCTTCTGATTACATGAGACAAATGTCTTGACATCAACCTCGTACAGTCAACCGAAGTGAGGTGCCGCTGGAGGATTCAAATGCAGCTGAATGCCTTCGGAAGCGAGCTTGGTTGACATTTCGTGCTGATGCAACCTGGAGTTGATGAAGCTGTATAATTCACCAATCACATCTTTAGCTCCCACAAAATGTGTGCCTTGATCTGAATACAACTGAAATAGACGATGCAGTCAATGACAGTACCATGTCATCAACTATCATCTTATCTGAACCTATCGTCGACATAACTGTGCATCTTGTTACCCCCTTGCAGATGGAAGAAGTGTCTGCCAAGTGGAGTTAATGATGAACTATGACAATAGTATGGAAGATGCAACAGTTTAAGACACTCTTAAGTAATAGGCCTATAGGAGGCTTGTGAACCTAGATAGATGAGGGCTTGAACCAAATGTGGCAGACCTGGCCTATATAACACATTGATGACTGCAGTGAACAGCAACATAGTGGGTTCTTCAATTAAGGCTCTAGTACAGCACACTGATCTTGTGACCTCACTGGCACAGCTATGTATCTTAGACTTGTCTCGTTCTTCCCCAGTAGGACTATCAACCTTTCCACTGTATTTAACACTTTGAGACACTTGTGAATGGATCTCCAAAAAAAGAAATAAACTTCTGATGGGAGGGCGTATCATCTATAGAAAGAGAAATCTCCCAATGCTTCCTAATAGGTGCGTAAATATAGCATCCCAATGGTCTGTAGGTAAATCTTAAAGCACCCACATATTCAGTTACGGTGTTCAGCAGTGCCTTCACCGACGTCCCAGAGTCTGAACTTACTCCTCGAGTGCGTATAAATGTTGGGATACAATTACTCTCGGGTGGTTAAACCTTTGTACCGGAAGATTTAGTGCAACTTTACAGTTGACATTTGTCATTGACAATGAAGACATTGAGACTGCTTCTCCTTGTAGAGATGACTTCAAGTACAAATACTTTTCCTCTGCATGAAGTTGAACATTGTTATGTACCAATGTGATGTACAAGCCATAAAATGACTGCCAGTGCATCATGTCACCAATGGACACAGGCAGTTGTATAGCAGGCTGGGTATAGCAGTAGGGCTCAAAGATATTGTCAACCTATCCTTTGTAGAGTGTTTCAAAATATATAGCATCAAATGTCTTTTACATTGATGTAAACTCTGCTGGTTTGGAAGTTTTACTGCTGTAGTTTAATATTTTCCTTTCTGAAATATCAGATTCTAATAATTATTAGACTTCACGTTGACTGAGAAAAATAAATCTTCCCCTCATGTTGGAAGTTTGCTAGTGCCTTCCAAAATAAGTCTTCGCCTTCGTTGGTGTAATTGCAACTCAGTTTTCAACACTTATTCTTCTGACATTATGGCTAAAGTAAACCAAAATTTCTTATAGTAGTTTATCTTGAAGTGAACAGGGTGATATTCACGTGCGCTGATGTTTCTAAAAACATTGATGTATGTCGAGGTTCTTGGTGTCTTTACTTAACTTCACTTTGGCAAATATATTTGGTGTCAAAACACACTTATACATCGCTCAGAACACTTTGAACTGCAATAACTCACATTTTTGACACACATGAATAATAACCCAAGTATTTACACCAGTCTTTGTAAAATATAGAAGAGCATTGTGTTGTTTTTCTTGTTTGAAGTATCACTATGACATTAGCACGACTGCAGTTTTTATGAATCCAGCCCGCATTGACCATGTTTAATTGCAAGAAAACTTACAGATATAGTTCAAGTTCCGGAGGACCACTGAGAGTACCACGAAAAATTAACATGAAAGTTTGTTGATTGATCATTATCAGTATTCTATAATTAACCGCCATCTTGTCATTAACACTTTTTTGCGATCTCAAGAAAGCACCAAGTCTATTGTCACTATTTACACTATTCATGTATAGAGAGAGAGACACACATACCACACACCAGAGGTTGGAAGAAGGTAGGTAGGTCAAAGTAGAGCACACCTTGTACCACACTTTTTTTAGAGTTTAATGCGCAGCTGTGCTCCTTTTCTATTTAGTAGTTTCTGAAGGAACTGCGCTCCTTTATTGGTATCATCAGCTCATATGATTGCCCTACTTTTACGCTCGTCAGTCCTAACTGTAATCTCCAGCAAGCACCACGTAAATGTCACTCGTCTGCATTGCCGTTCTCATACCCAGCTGCGTCACCACACTTCTTCTGCATGTGGTCGCAAGTGTCGTGAGTTGTGTTGGTACTTTAACTTGCACACGTCTTTGCGTGTGAGTCCCCTCCTTCTCTCAAGGCTGTAAATTGGCACAGACAGGTTTGTAGCTGAGTGACAACAGAACGGCCCGGCTGAATATGCACAGACCTAAAAAAATTTGATAATTGGGCTTGAGTAATAGCAAGTACAGTAGTTGCTGATGTTTGTGTAACTGCCGATAGCATGGCCAGACCTACGCATACTTCTCGTGCCTCTTGTAATGCTTACCCTGCTTCCCAGCTCTCAGACATGGACAGACATTGGTCGGTTACAGTATGGGATGGGGAAGATTACAAAAAAATTATGATCTCTGATAGCTGAAAAGCTGAAAGACAAGAGAGTGAAAGTTGTGTGTGTACGCGTGACGTGCAGTAGAGAGAGAGGAGAGAGAGAGAAGTTGACTACACAGGGGAAGGGGTGCTTCTAGTTGGAAGGTCAGACATGAAGCATTATAGGAGTGCACAAAATACTGTGCCCTACTCTCTTCCTCTCTCTTCTGCCATGTCCTCCCATCTTCTAACATGGGCTGAGATAGTTTTTATGTGAGTAGTACTACAGTCGTTAGCGAGATGAGATTGACTGCATGAGAATCTCCCTGCTTCCCCACCTCTTTTTTTTACACACTCGGAACATGCGGCCAGCGCATAGTTGAAATCTGAAAACCGAAGTCTGCAAATGTAAATCATGGTATCATTGTTGCTGTGGGTAACAAAATGAAGATAGTAAATTTCCTGAAAACTACTGAAGGCGATAAGTTATTATTGCTTGCTCAACTAACATATCTGGTGTAGTTATTGTGATATTTAAACAGAACAATAAATATAATAAAATATTGATTTTAAATATAGATGTGGCATATTTCTAATATTATAATTACAAGAAATACTTTACTTCAGGTTTAAAATAGATACCTTACCAAAATGATTAAGTTGTTGTCATTTTTTAAAATTTACATACAAACTACAAATCAAATGTACAAGTTGTAGTTTCGTCGATGATGTACGTTTTTTTAGTCATCTTTAAAAATGTATGCAAGTACAATTTGCTGCTGATAGTAAAATTAGCCCTTTTTAAAACCTCGAAAATGGAGAAAAAGAAAACATCCCTTGGAAATATTTGCGAGTAGCATCGGATATTAATTTATGATGATGCTTTAATATTTTTAAATGCATGATTTGTATAAATATAACTAACTGTGTCATGGCATTAAAATTAGTTTATGGTAATGCGAATGAATATATGTCAAAAATTTAATAACAGTTTTTTACTACTGCTAATAGTTCTCAAGATGAAATCACAATGAGCTAAGTGCCAGGGAAAATGAGTTTTGTAGTGTTAGCTAGCTATTTTCTTCCAAAGAAACATTAGCTCGAGCTTAGCTCCTTTTATTTTAAATAATTTGAGCTGAACTAAGATCCAATTTCAACGGTGTTACCCTAGGACACACACAAGTGCACACATATTCAATAATGCACACACAGACACATGCATACATATTCACATGCGCTCACACATTCTCATGCACACGGGTTACTGGATAAAATAATCAATTACCACAAGTAAAACTATTTCGCAAACCATTTAGGGATGACGTTCCAAACTATAAAGAAGGAGCAAAAACCTTCTGCTTCTGTTAATATTTACTGTATTACTGCCATAGTCCAAATGAACATTCTTAAGTATTTTGTAGAGTACGTCAATTAATGCCGTAGAGAAAATAGTGTATTAAAATAAAAATAATTCCATGTCCTATGAAGTGACAGTCTAGTACGAGTGCCATATGAAGTGACAGTCTAGTACAAGTGCCATATGAAGTGACTGTCGAGTACGAGTGCCATATGAAGAGACAGTCGAATATAAGTGCCATATGAAGTGACTGTTGAATATAAGTGCCATATGAAATGACCGTCAAGTACAAGAGCAATATGAAGTTGTGCCCGTTTCATGCGACACACACAGACTGGCAAACGATAATGCCCTGTCAAACGGGTCGGACCCGAGCAGGGGTTCACATACTACTCTAGACCCTAGTTAAATCACATATAGACAACACAGGGTAAGTGCCCCCACCATGAAAGAAACACGAAATCATGTTTTACAAATGTGATGTGTGTATTGTACGGACATTACAGGTGTGCGTGCTGTTACAGGTACAATAAATTAAACAGGTTGAATGACAAGAAATTGATCAATTAAATAACTGGAAAACAGTGAGATTCAATACATAATTACCAATAATTAATAGCTCCACCGCTCATGCCACATCGACTCTCCGTCTGCTATGCACAACCAAAAGAAAAAGGAAAACCGAAGGAAGCTAATGGGGGATGACACGTGACTTACCGAACTGGAAGCGAACCTCCAGAATGTGTGACCCAACAAAATACAACAGACAAAAAACTTACCAAACTACGTGCTGCCGACTGAGCGTTGAGGTAACAGAGCGGAGAAGGCAACCTTCCCAAGGCGGAGACGGGACTCAGACTGACTCGGAGGCAGACGGCCCTTAGCCAGGGAAGATAGGGAAGAGGGAGAGAGTGAGGCAAGAAGGGAGTGGAGGCGACGAATGAGTCTGAAGAGGGCCGAGCTGGGCCGTACTTCAAGTAGGGTACGAGGCCAACGTGTAAGAGCTCTAACATGGCCACTCTCAATTCATACAGATGATATTGCTTACAACCAGCAGTACAATCCTCATACGTAGAATCTTCACATAAGTCGATGAAGGGTGTGTGGGCCCAGCACAGTCCCCACCCAAAAGTCCAGATGGGGATTTCTGTCGACTTCTCAGCACACGGGCCACACCAAACAAATCCGAATGTGTGTCAAGTGCCTGTGCTTCCAGTGCCCATAACAATGAGCGCCACAGTTCAGAGAAGAGAGCGTGGGCAGAGTATCCGCAACGCCACAGCCTCCCGCCGCTGGACGAAGAATCCTAAGACGAGTTGCCACTCAAGGATAAGGTGAGGGAGGGAAGACTTTGGGCTGCCGGAACTCCAGGAACATTCATAAAAACAGAGACAACAATGTCACCGAGAAATGACAAATCAGTCTTGGAAAGGAAAATACATTATAATCCTGGCTATAAATCACATCATAAATCAAAAGTGCAACCTGTATCAACACATTTAAATCACTAATACATAAAATTTCACACTGATACATAAAATAAATAATACAAAATTCACAATGTGATAAAAATACCCACAGTAATTTGATTAAAACCAGCATCTATAATGATGCATAAGACACAACCATACCAATATAAATGCAAACGCTGCATCAAATGACATTGTGACATAATGATATCACAGCAAATCTCGTATATAGAGTAAAAATATTCAATAAATAATATTGCTCGTAATATCACTTGACAAATCTCGTATACAGAGTAAAATTCTGCAATAAATAATATTAAATGTAACAATTAGAGACCTCTCATTAGTCAATTACTTTAGGTATCTAGGCGTGCTGAATAAATAACACCTGGCCACGAAGATAACGCACACCCGACATATAACACAAGACTCACAGGGCCCTCAAACACATATAAGCGAAACACAAAACTTAAACACACACAAACCGAACATCAACCAAAACTTGATACTCTACACGTGCAGACTACACAAACAAACAATCAAACATGCACCGGTGCTCGACACACTGCACCCTCAGGAACCAGTCATGAGTCAACTGCCAGGAAGAGGCAGTGGTGACCGACAGACTCCTTGATGGCCTGCAACAACTTACTCAATCATGTTCGTCAGAAGGATCAGGAGCATGTTTCAAGTGTGAGATGTGTGTTTTCTTAATGACATGGCCAGAAGCTGGGTCTGCAAGCAAAACAGTGTTAGGACCCAGTAGGCGCACAATATGAAACGGCCCAGCATAAGGCAAGAGTAATTTACTACTGCGAACATCCGCTCGAGACGGAAGCTGGAAGGACTTACAGTAGACTTGTTCTCCCACGGCGTAATCAGATGCGACCTGTCGAGCATTTACTCTCACCTGCACATTATGACGGGCATTGGCAAGGTTGCCCATCACATCAGCATCAAGAGTTCGCGCAGACAGAGACGGGACGTCCCAGACACAGAGGAGCAGATGCATGAAGTCTCGACCCAGCAGAACACGTGCCGGGGTATGCTCCACGGACTGTGGAGTTTAAGCCCATGTTCACTAAATCCAGATCTTGGTCCCTATCATGTTGCTGTGCATTGTACAGGGCAGCCAACAGTGCCTTCAGATTCCGGTTAAAGCGCTCGACATGGTTGCCACAAGGATAGGATGGGCAGACGTATAATTGTTAACAGATCATCTGAAACACATATAGACAACACAGGGTAAGTTCCTTGGACATACTCCATTGCGAAATAAATTACTGTTAAAAGAAAACTAAAAATAAAATAAAAGACAAGAAAACATAAATAAGCAGAGTATGCTTTAGTCATCAGGATACATACACAACATGAAATTCCAAAACTGGAATCTGGTCAGGTAAAACAAGGAACAAACAGCCAATAGAAGAAATAACAAAGAAACCTAAGTTGACATGCGACACAATGACGAGACGAAACAAAATCACTCCAGGCGAATGCTAGGATGGTTCCTTCAACAAGCCCTGACCGACTCCTACCCTCTTTCCTCCGTTTACCTCTACCAAGGCCACGTACTGTTCGAGGGTACATAAAACAAAATAAATAAAAATCCCCACTTTACGTACAGAAATAAACCTTAAGACAAAGTTACATTTTTGTTGCTTTGGATAAAAAAAACTATATTAATTTAAAAAAGCAAATTATTTTTGTGTAAAACAGACATTTTTTTATTGTAATGTATGTAAGACACATTTTACGAAAAAAATTTTTTACTGCTGGATCAAGGGATTACAAGCGTTCATATTCCTCTATTCCGAAGCCCCTTTTAGTTTCTAAAAAAATAGTTTTGTCAAAAATGTTGTATCCATATTGTTAAGCAGCCTGTTTTGGAGCTAAAATACCGGCCAAAATACAAAACAAATACACATTGCTCAGTATGAACTTAAGAAGTAAACTTACCTGCTTGCTTCACTCCTGCTAGAAATCGTGGTTCTTCTCGGAAATAACATGGGAAGCAGAAATGTTCTTGTTAGTTTAAAAATGAAAAACAATGCCAGGGCTGCCAACTGCAGCATTCGAAAGCTTGGAGTTAAAAGGTAATCATGTACTAAAGATAGAGAAATAGTTGAGACATTCAGGGAATATTTTTTTTTGCAACTTTTTAAGTTAACCTTCTTGAACTTGGTACGCACAAATTAGGATGTTATAGCATTGAGGGTCTGTGTGTTTAGGTTGTGGTCACAGTGAGAATATAAAACTGGTACATTCCACAGTTATAAACTTTTTATATTTAATTTGTTAATACTACTGCTGCAATCAAACTATAACAATGCCTCTTAAGGAGGTGTGACCTTGCGACCTGCACTGAACTTAGTTGTAGACTTCCCACCAATAAAATTATATGGTCACCGCTTAATGTCCCATAGTAAAAACCGTTCGGCTGGAACCTTGCACGCTAGTTGAGCACTTGGCTTGTTGAGGCGACGCGGCATTTGATGCGCGCTTCAAGGTTGACCTTATTGCTCCGTCGCTTTTGAGCCTCTCACACGCGGGTAGGCGGCACCCTTAAGAGTAAAGAGGTTCGGCATGCATTGTGCGGCAGTTCATGTTACCGTTTTGCGATGCGCTGTGGCGGCCATCCTCAGACCTATCTTGGGTAACAGCAGATATCATGGTCTAGTGTATTCCTGTGCATACTCTATCCTACAGGATGGCGCTTGACCCAAATATGACCTCCTAGGAGCTTTGAGCTAAAGACTTGCCGAGAGAATTCGAGAGTTTAGAGTAAGGATATAAAAGAGAGCTTCAGCAGAGACAAGAGAGTTTCTGGCTGGCAGGTGTCTGGTGTGAGTAGAAGTGATAGTGACGAGTGGCAAGAAGTATTGGGTTACAAGAAGTGCTCGAGGGCGTCCGGCGAGGTTGATTGTGGCTAGTAGTGTGACTGAGTTTCTGTGCTACATGAGGCTCATCTGTGCTTGTGCTGGGACAGTGGGTCGACCTTTGTCGATGGTGAGAGAGACATTTCAAGAACACAGAACTTGTAGATAGGACTGTGATTATATTATTTATATTTTATAACCTTTATGTAAATGCTAGTTATTTGTGTTCAGTATTTAATTCAATAGTAATTAATTATTAGTGACATATAGAGATTATTTTTGTGTATATAATTGTAAATAAATTAGGTTAGCTTTATTTATTTTATTTTACCAAAAACCTCCATCCCTCAATGTACCTAGCCCCAACTTCATCACAGCTTGCTCCTAATTGAACATCACTTTTAAAAGAATTAATCATTTAATGCATATCATAAGTGTATGTTATTGATCATGTATTTAAAATTCATTGAGTAACGGTTTTAAATATTTAACTAACAGGCCTAATTGATATTGTTTATTTTTTTCAGATGTCATCTTTGTAATGGGATAATTTAATAGAACAAGATATGGGTACCAACAACAAAGAAGCACATGTCCTATGTAAGTACGTACTAGTATGAAAGTTTTTGTGAATTAATATATGTGTATTCATAACTTATGTTTAGTTCAGATACATGATAATATGTGAGGATACTTGTTACTAACATTTATGTAGTACGCTACAGGATGGTAGATGCAACTCATGGGGGTACTACGTAATGTATAATTGTCGAGGGTTCAGCCAGCGAATATACAAGAGAACCAAACACTGCACATGGGTTACGTGACTTTTTTTTATCACACTGTACTATCTGCTTGAAGCATTAAATTATCTGTGGCAATGTGCTGCAAATTGTATCACTAGCTTTGTGTTTTGTTTTGATCAGTAAAATATTCTGAATATATTTGTTTAAAAAATATGTAATGTTGCAAGAATAAAAATCTTGTCAATTAGTTGTTATATTTAAATTGGCTATACAAATATTAGTGTTGTGATATTTAGACAATATTTTGAGTGTTGCTCTTTACAGAACTTATATTCTATAAAGGTCTTGATATCATGTACAAAGCAGGCATGGTTTGTTGTATTTACAAACCTTTTTAATCAGAGGAGTGCAAAATGATGGTTGGTAAATAGCAGTCCTCAGTTGTAAATGCTACTTTTTCGTACACAGTAGCTACTTTTCACAGCTATCAAACATACTATTCTGGATGGCCGTGGTGAGTGGTACAACACCAAGCAAGACAAGATAGCAAGGTACTATATATTACTATAGTAAGTGTCTTGGGTAACTGCAACAGTACTGCAATATCAGACCATGACCTCGAGTGCCTTACATTATTTCACAATCACTGCTACTCTCTATATAATTTCACAAGTTGAGGTCGTGATGTTTACATACGTGCAACATTTCCCCATGTTGCAGTTTCATAGTACTGTACAATAATTACATGTATCAGTTTTAGGCCTTTTTATCAATGTGTGTTTCTCGGAATAATTTGAAGTAAGTTGGTATTGTACTACATAATGAGTTTATTATCAGAATGCCCTTTAAAGTAATAGTAGAAAAAGCTGAAAATCTTCTTGGTATTTAGATCAGGGTTCTCAAAGAACAAGAGATTTGTCTTAGCATAGGTCTAGTGTGCTGGTCTATACTTTGCAAATTCTACAAGGCTAAAGAATACACGTTACGTTGAATTCTTTTGTGGATTTGATGTTTCCAGCGTTTGTCGTCTAAAGATTCATTATTCAGTATGTAGTTTGTTTTGTAAAATCCCTAAATATTTAGGCCCAAAATTAATGAACAATTTGCAAACTGCCTCCAAACAACTAGTACATATAAGGCGATAATGCCAGGTACTAAGGGACAACACCCGGAATTCAATAACTCTGTTTTAAAAGTTTCTGAAAAAAAAAAAAAAATACTACTTGAATATATCAATTATTTCTCTAGTGCATAATTAATTATGGACTCCGCACTTTCGCATGCAGCAGTTGGCGGCCCTTGCATTGTCTTTATTTTTAAGTTCAACTTTGCACTTTTTTTCTACTACCCATGCTATACAGGGTGTTACAAAAAGGTACGGCCAAACTTTCAGGAAACATTTCACACACACAAAGAAAGAAAATATGTGATATGGACATATGTCTGGAAACGCTTAATTACCATGGTAGAGCTCAATTCCTTACGTCTCGTTAAATGTCATCGTAAAAAACATTTAGTACAGACACTGTTCCGATTACCCAATGGAATGTTTCGTTAGAATGTACGTTACTTCCTAGGATCACCGCCAGGTGGGCAACGTGACAGAAGGTAATCGTGACTGCATTGCATCTCTTCAACTCACATGAAATGTTGCAGTCACGATAGCTCAAATACAGTTTGCATAGCAACGTGGATATTATATTTCTGAAAAAAAGTTGCTGGAAATATTTAAATGGCTATCAAGTCCAGAAACACAAATGTACCAGTATTGCCCTCGATTCGGTAGTGAAAAAATAATGTTTTGTAGAGTGAATTTTAAATATACATTGATGCCTGGCGGGGGTCGGGTAGTCTGTCGACAAGGGCGCGATGGCTGGGCGGCTGCGTGCTTTCCCCAGGATGCACTCCCGAAGCTTCGACCGCCGTCTTCCTCGTCGGACTCTCCCCACCTTTGAAGAGTATTACAGCAAACTAGCGCTGCACTTGAGGTTGCACTTCTAAAGCAGGTGTAGCCAAAAGTGGATGGGAGGAAGTGGCAACAGTGGGGGTGCTGATCCCCCGGACGGGAAAGCACAAAGGTGCCAAGGGTAGGAGTTGTGTGAAAGGGGGTTCACAAGGCGAGGATGTAGTGAGACTGAGAGGGGGTGCTAGGGAAGGCTGATCCACCAGGTGTCTGTAATGCCAGCCGAACAGTGACGTGGTGGTTTAGTGGGGTGCCTCTTCATGCGGCCTCAGACACTGCCCTCTGGATCCAGTACACCCCTCTCTCAGGATCCCTAACCTCCAGTGCCCTCTATACAAGCTTGGCGAACTCCTGCCTGGCTTTCAACGTCCTACCTGACCTCTTAGGCATAGTCTGACTGTAGTAAGGTGGTATGGCTAGCTGATTGTTGATGCATGGTACCCCGTAGGATCGCCTGATGTGGCATGCAAAGCCTTAATGCGGTGGAGCTATTGTTGGCGCTGGGCAGGCGGACTTGTAGAGGAGCGCTAGAAGTGCACCTCAGCACGCCCTTATGCCTTTTCATCTCTACCAGACAAGACAAAACCCGACACTGCTCAGAAAGAGTACAGTGTAGTCGTGTTACCTCCAGAGGGCGTAATGAGGAAAGACTGGAAGGCGCTTGGCTTACGCCTCCTCCCAGGCGTAGGATACTTACAACGACCCGTTAACAACCTCCCGTGGTGATCCTATAGGATGCAGGGGTCACAGGTGTCTAGCAGATGGATGGGTTTGTCAACAGTGGAAGGTATGGCAAGTGAAGAAAAGATAGGTACGATGTTGCTGCGTAGTTTATTGGCATATGCCAACAATAGTAACTGGATCACTCTGTGCCTAAAAAGCCTTAAGGGCGGGTAGGAAAGTAACAGAAGAGCATTAGTTTCCGCGAGGAGAGTCGTTGATGCAAGTGACGACGCCTCGGAAAGTGGCTCTTGGTCGGCGAAGCTGGATAGCTGGCGTAGAAGGCGCTTTTGGAAGGGATCCGGTGGTCGCTGGTCTTCCGGGCCTGGAGTTGTAGCTTTAAGGCGTAATGAGGGTAGAGAAATGTACCGCAGCAGAACTGAACCTTTCACTTGTAGCAGGTGTAATGCTACAGAGCGAGTGGTGATCAAATCGCGAATGACTTTGGTTGCTTGTGCTCCCTCTTTTATACCCTTCTTGTGGCGGTCTGTGGGGATTGGCCAGCCGCTCGTCTAATGAGAAACGGCGTGGAAGCGAGGCGGTGGTCCTTCCCTCTCCTGTTGTCTTCCTGTGCTGCGGGTGGCATGCCTACAGGTGGCAAGACGTCTCGTAGGAAAAAAAATATGTTAAACAACCCTGCTCAGGGTTTTGTGAATGAAGGATAACTAAGAAAGAGTTAGGTAGGCTTTAATATAAAATACTTGATGTCAAGTTGGAGTGCACTGATGTGTGCTGGAGTAATTAGGGTAGAAAGGATTAACAATGAGTGCAGGAATATGGAACAGGCAGGGTGAGGCGGCGGCTTCACAGCACAAGACGCTGCAAGCATGCATTAACATATTATGATCCTAAACAAGCAAGTTTTGCATACAAATAATTTTTTTATTAAAATTTTTTTTGTTTATTCAAAGGAATAAGAAACTTATGTTTTTTTAAGGTTTCTTGCATAGAGGGCAGTTTTTTTATGTGATTTGAATACATTATTGTAGTGAAAATTAAAAAAACCTTAACGAGTGTGCTATTAATTTTCTATTACACATTACAGATGTTCTTGAAATTTTTACAGAAAATGTGGCCCATTTTACGTAGACTATCGAATCGGGGAACACTGAGTAATGAATAGAGGAATTTGGAATTTTTGGCTATCAGATTGCTGGTTTTGTGTACGGCCTATTTTAAAAATCTGTATTACAAAAACAAAAAATGTGGTTTTATTCATACATGTTTCTGGACAACAAGGAAGTTAGGGAATTTTGTCCACCAGTGCATTGATTTCTTGGTATTAACAACAATGGATGGTGTTATGCATCAACCAGCTATGAGCCAAATAATTGTTGTAAATAACAGTGTGTTTAAAAATTCTTAGCTTTGAGCGGTTCTTACGAGAAGTAGCCCTATTTTAGTCTTATAAAGGAAATATTTTGAACACGCTACAGGACCAGAATACATTAAGACAGTTTTAAAACTGAAAACGTTTTCATCTCTATTTCGCAACACAATTGATTGGCGCGTAGCTGGTTTATTTATAACGTTGTCCAATTATTCAGCTTTTCAGATTTTATTTCAGCAAAAGAATACCTTATCAAATCCCAGGTGTTCCCACAATTTTATTTTTGCGCTTTTTACAGTTTAAGCAGTAAGGACAAACATCTTGCTTGGGCCAATGATACAGGAAAACAACTACATTATTAGGACAAATGCTTACACGGTAAAAAATAACTAGTTTTGGCATTCCAAAAGAAAATGCCTCTAACATTTTTCCAAGCAGCATTTTGAAACAAAGGATAATTTTGTACCTGGAATAGCTCATCCAGTAAAATTAGACGCATAATCCTGCTTTGTCTAGTTGCATTCTGACACATTTTGTTTTCATTCTTCTTTCCTATGTAATTTATGTTTTGCCTCTTTAACATCCAAACTGTCCAAAATATTTTACTGACTAGCCGTTACTTAAGAACATTACCAAATGTCACAGTGTCATAAAACACCAAGCCATTGTTATCAAACACTAATTGAAATAGACCCAAAACACTGCTTCCTTGTTTGCTCACTACCAACCTTGACAATCAAAATATTCCAATAATATTGGGTAGATGCAGAGAACAAACCCTGGAGAATGAATTTATGCTATTTCAGGATTAAGGATCAATAGACCCGGAGGCCCATATTCTAGTTACGGTTGTATAATCTGCTTAAAAATTTAAATTTTGTAGACATTAACTGAGGTAAGTATTTGTATAGCTGAGGTTGTAGCTAGTCCTACATACCCACTGTCATAACTAGAGACAACTGACTGTTGAAGAACAGTTGTGGATGTAGTGGTAACCTCTGGTGTTCAGAGCATGCTTTAGTAAATACAGCCCTAAAGGTGAACAAGAACTGACAGAAAAGGTCTGGCTGCACTTTTTAGCAAAATAAACTAAGTAGGCATGCACTATTTTGGACAGTAAAGAAAGAAGTGCTACCTGAAAAATTAATGAAGCCGGCACATTTTCTCGTGTACAGAAACATGTTTGACAAGAAAACAAAGTGTTTCACAAATGTTGTTAGAAAGTTATTTTTGCGCCTGTGCTATGGTGGCGGACGTGACAAATGAAGATGACCTGACGTGCCAGCTATCCATCCCCTCGCTACCAACATAATGCCTACTGGGCCTTTATAAATCTGCACTTAGAGGACAAACAAACATAGTTACTACTACGTCACTGGTGTCTGGCTTATGTGTACTATTTCCTTTGCATTTTTAATGTCTTTGTACATTATACATGTAGTCTGAAGTGTACTGTAATAAATGTATTTAAGATTTGGCTAACTGTGTGGCTATTGTATGATTAATTAAGGCTCATTACATGCTTTCAACACTTCCATTATCCGCAAATTTCTTGATTATATAACAAACTTGATTGTCCCTGAAACTTTCGGACTTAACACTAAATACGCTCAATTATCAAAGGCTTCAGAAATATGAAGACTGTTTGAGTACTAACACTCCTTTACTTTACATAATTGATCTCTGCACTAACTGTCCTACGACTTAATTGCATAATGAATCCTGAAAATAGTTTGGCTCTCAATTTGTATAGTGGTTAATTTTTTGCATAAAATTTCCTAGGTTGTGTGTCAGCACCTATCAGCAAGTTGGTGTCGAAATCATTCAATGTACTGTGCTCAAATTTTTTTTAACATTTCTTCTGTTTGTTTTTTTAAATTTTTGCAAATTTGAATGAACACCTTTGAATAAGCTCAATTTCATTTTAGTTTCACACACTCAACGTTGCATCTTGAAATTATCTACTGTGCCAAACATTTTTGTATTTTTTAAAAATATTGTTGCAAGCCACGACTGTCTGGCTGGGCGGTGTAGTACGATACTGTGGTGGCGGAGTTAGGACACCCCCTTCCCACTCACTCCTCGGCGCCGTGGCTGTCGGGCAGGGCGGCGAAATACAATACAGTGGCGGCAGCGCTAAAAGGCCTCCTCGGGTGCCGCATGGATTGTATTACTCCATGATAACCACCTGCGCCCAGTATCGGGTGACCGAGAGAAAATATCGTGATCTGGAATGATCCTGTTCCCTCTTTATCTCTCTGGGTGGTGCTTGACATTGAAGCGACATCTTTCCAGGAGGTTGGAGAACAGAGACCCGCCGAGATAATTCTAGAAGAAGGATGGTGGGGTATATAAGGGGGAGCTGCAGCAGGAGCGGGAGAGTTTGTGCTGGCAGGTGCCTAGTGTGATCTGAAGTGATAGTGACAAGTATTGGATTGCGACGACTGTTCAAGGGCGTCCAGCGAGTGGGACCGCAGCAAGTAGGAGGT